>JASNJN010001828.1:0-12445 GCA_030180075.1 Mikrocytos mackini
AATGGTTTAATATACAGTTTTTAGATTCATACCGGATATAAATAACGTTTTTTTAATTATTTATAAATATTTCCCATTTGTCCCAATAAAATAATGTTTTATTTGATAATATTTTCTACAACCTCTTAAACATATACAAAAATTTATCCACTCCCTTTATAAATGTCATTATTCTGCTATATCTTATTAAACGTCATTCTCTTTCAATTAGAGATTGGACACTTGCAAAATGTACGAATATTCGAAGAATCTTCGGAATTTTGAAACGTCTTAATACATAGAAAATTCCAAAATAAATTTATTTTAAATATCAATTTCGTCATTCTGGTTTTAAAATCTAAATTTTGCATAATTTTTTTTTGTTCAATTCCAAAATTTAATTTTTTCAAATAAAAAATTGACGAATATTCGAATATTTTTTGAAATTTTTGCAAAATTGAAATTATTTTCAAAAAATCTTCGGAAAACGAATACCATAAATCCGATTTTTGGCGAATATTCGAAGTTTTCCAAAACGAATATTCGTTTGTCCAATCTCTACTTTCAATGCTTTGTTTCCTCGAATATGAAAGGGATAAAACGTATTCATAAACTTCTATTCAAAGCTCCCTGTGTATCTAATTATTATTTCTTCATCAGTTGCTTATTGTTTTCTTCTGGTTGTTCTCATTCTAGACCTGGGTACCTTGGTTCAAACGGATTGTCAAGTGAACTATAAGAGCTACAGCTTTTATAAAATCTCTGCATCCTATTGTTCGGTTATATATGTGCCAAATAAAGACTCACTTTCACTCCTTTTAAGTCTATCCAATCCTATAAAGATAATCGTTGCTTTTAAGAAGATTTTGTAAATTCGCATTAGTTGTTTAGAATTTCTCTCAAATAGCCATCTATATACATTCCAAGTTTGATGTTTGCGGCGTGTTGAATTTTATTGTTATCATGGGAAGTGAGAAATCTATGTCTTATTTTACAAAATCTAAATTTTAAAATTTTGAATGAAAATGATTAACCACAGCCAAGGATGGGAACATTGAATAAGTACAACGCCGCATAACATACCAATCGATACACCATGCATTTTAAATAATAATCGTGATGCAAACTCTTCATTTTATTGATAAATGATAGCAAAACCGCCTGGTTGTCTGTATATCGGACAATAATAGCCATTTCGGTAGGAAACTCGTATTATAAACTATTAATTGTCATTGGAGGCATCTTCATCGTCCAACAAATGAACTTTTATGCAAATTTAAAATTTATTTTCCAAAAAGTGACGTTTTATGCAACATGACAAAACATGACATTTATAACTTACCAGCATGAGTACACATTGTGCTAATATACGAATATACTGTTTAATAAACATAAATACATCATATAAATCAATATTCTAATTATGCATTTGGGGCGCCCTAGTTATGAGGGATGTCTGGCATGTGTCGAATTAAAGGAAAATTTAACGCAGAAAATACATGAATTAATTCATTCCGAAGTGCTGCCTTTAGTCTGACAAAATTATCATAATAATGACTTTATATGACAACAAAACAATGCCTGTATCCATATAACCGAACTTTTGAAGGAATTTTTTATTATGAACAAAATAGAAAAACTCGATTGGCCTGCTAAATCGCCAGACCCTAAACCCAGTAGAAAACGTTTTTAGTCATTTAACGAATATGATATACAAAACGGGAAACAATATAATTCATAAGCTGAATTACTCAGTTCAATTAATGAAAATTTCCAGAAAATTGAATATCACTATATCAGGAATTTATACAACTCAATTCATAAAAGAATGTTCTAATTTACGTGTAAACAAGGAGGATTAATTAAATATTAATTTAAAAAGACTATAAAATGTGACTGACCATTCAAATTTAGTGCATATTTTAATTTTACGTTTTTTGAACCGAAATCAAAATTTAATTTAATTAAAAATATCCAAATATATTAACTTTGTTTATAAGCCCGTTTTTAGATAATATTATTAACATATTATTGGTTGACACATATAATAGGCTATTTTGACTCAATTCGAATCTTTAATCAATGTAAAACATTGTCGTGGTTCCTTTCCCAGCTCTATTTCCGGATCAGGAATATAACGAAGTATATTAATGAATAAGGAAATATAAATGGATGACAATCTATTTATGGGAAAAAGGCTGTTAATAATTAATTATAAATAAAATAAGTTTTCACAAATTTTTACAAATTTTAAAAAAGACATGAAGTCATTATTTAATTCCAGATTACTGGGTTTACAGCAAAACACAGACTCTGGCAACATCAAGTTCCATCATTTACGTTTATTTTGAATCTGGGTGTATATAAATTATCTATCAAAATATGAAAAAAAAAATTTATTCGAGCCATTATCTTAATTTTTATAACATTGCTTTTACAAGTGTATTATTACAGCATTACCATTAAATATTACCCATATTTACCTTTATTTAATTATTATCTCAAATGATCTATACTATTTCTATTAAGTTAAGATTGTGTTTATTTATTCTCAAATATTGATTCGAACCTTTCCCACCTTTTAAAACATATAGAACTTCTTCTTCATCTCTATATACCTCTTTAAACACGGAATATTCCAAACATAAATCTTTAAACATCATTCTTTTAAGTACCGAATATTTGTTAGTCTTATTATCAAAATGAAAGAAGTTCGAGTTGTTATCCCAAAACAAATAATCATTTTCGGTTATTCGCAATTTACTAGTAAACCACAGTTGTTCCATACTTCTATGATAACGTTCCGAAAGTTGCTCTAAAGCATCACTGTTTATATTTTTTGCATTATCAATTTCTATTTTATGTTTAGATCCTTCTCCAAACACATCATCCGTTTTGCTTGATTGTTTTCCTTTTTGACACCACTTTTTTGCATATTCGAATCTTTTAGCTAAATCATGTAGTTTAATTTCAAACACAAACTCCGCTGCGAAAACTTTAAAAGTGTTTTTGTCTTTTAAATCTTGAATTATCTCCCAATAACGAACATCGGTGATTGTAAAGCATACTTCTGAATATTTCTTTGTGTTGACCTCCAAATAATCAACTAGTTTGTTGGTGACAATGTTGTAAAAGAAAATCGTGTATTTCAAAGTCATAACACAGTTTTTACCACTAAAACCAGTTAAACCAAACCCACAAAACACATCTTTATTGTCCGTGGGAAACATTCTGTCAACTTTATTTCCAGGTGTACAAGTAATTGTAGACTTAAATTCGAGTGGATTGTTTGTGTAGGAAAAGGAAATCAGGTCACCGCGACCATGGGTAACCAAAATAGTATTTGGCGTTACCTTGAAGTGCTCTGTGTCCCCAATACCTCCGTTATAATCTGGGTGGTCTTCTTCGGCCTGTAATTTTGTTATAATTGCTTTTCCATCTTTAAGTTTGCAAATGTTAAATTTTGGAATGTAATCTCTACTACTGTGCATGTAGCTTGGAATCTCAACAAATGGAACTCCTCCTAGGTCTTCGTCGTAATCAAAGAAAAAACGAAAGACATCATCTAACTTTGATTCGATTTTTGTTGTAGAAAGGAATTTAGGGTATACCTCGCAACTAAAGACATCAAGGCCTGTATCACTCATTCTAACTACTTTCTTTGTTGTTTCTCCGGGTTCTCTCATTGGCAAGTAGATAGCGTCGCCTACGTTATCCAATAGATCAGGATTGGTCATAAAAATAATTTTTAAAAAGTTACGGCATTCGGAGTTTATAAATCTAAACAAAGGCAAGATCAAATATAAATCTTTAAATTGAGTAATTTAAGGTAATTGGTAATGTTTATTTGAGCATACGCTATTTTTGTTTGGGTTAAAACGTCTAATTGAAACTAAAAAGGGTTGAATATCGCCACAAAACTCTATTATCGGTTAGAAATAGACTATTTATCGTTTCAAACACAAATATGATGTCTATGGCAAGTTTTGCAAATGCGAAATATACAAACCCAAATTATGATCAAATTTTAAAGACGTTTTTTTTGTTTAATTTGAATTGTAAATAACGTTCTAGAGCAAAACTAACATGTTTGACTTCTTTTGCAAGCGATCTGATGGTTTTTCGGAAAATACTACCAAAATAGGGTGAAATTTTTTTGAAAAGTTAAATTTTGCAGCGAAAATGTAGGATTTTGTTGTCATGGGCGAAATGAATAACAAAAACAACTCAAATCTATGTAAAACCTTGAATAAAACCATTATTGATTCATAAATTGTATTAAAAATGTCTTTAAAATTCGATCATTATTTGCCTAAATACTACCCGCTTTGCAAATTAGTTTTTCAAACATTTTCAAAAACAGCTTCAAAAGGTCCGAAAATCAAGAGTCCTGTTTATATCACTCTAGAAAACCCTAACCTCATGTTTAAAGATTCAAATAATATTAATCTTTTCTAAAAGTTTTGTGAGATTTAAAAATGTAAGTTGGTTTTACTCGCTATACACGGACTTACAAACTCAAAGCGCCCTATTACAACTTCACAGCACACTGACATACTCATATAAGATTTTAATTTAGAAACAAAGAATCCACCAAACTTGAAAGCCAAATCCATCCAATTCCGCATCCTATATTATCACAACAAGAAAGAATAATTTTAATCTCTCTTTAAATCCATCTTCCACCGACATTACGCACCAACTAAACATTCTTCACACATTTGCGTATTTCAAACTTTTGCAATCACTCACAAACTAAACAATCCAAATGTCTTTCAATATTATTCCAACCTTCAAACTACTTATACTAGCATTCCTGTACCTAAGCATACTATCTGGTTCAAGCTCGAACGCAAACAACGAAATTTCTAATCCAATTAATCTATCAACATGTTACTTCATCCAAAAGATTACAAACAATGACGGTATAAACGATTACTACTTTATGTTTGTTACAAATCGAGAACGGGCCTTGCCATACTTTACATACGAAGCAGTAGTAATTCTAAAAGCCAAAATCTATGAAAATACTAATTCTGAAAGTAAACCAAAATTTACAACAATGGAAAAGGCTATAATAGACAATAAAAACGAGGGCACACCTAACCGGCTTATAAATTTCATTTTAACCTACCAACACACAGGACAACAACTACAGGTTTCAAAAGCTATTATACTACATTCTAAACACGGATTATCAGAAAACAGGACCAATTTAGATGTTTTATTTAAAATTACCGGAAAAGAAAAAGAAAACAAATCAAACGATAACGACGATTTGTATAGGTTTATATTAAAAGAGAAAACTGGACCTGACAATACAGAAGTGCGTTTATTACAATTCAAAAAAGAAATTAAACAAATTTCTGTGTTACATAAAATAAAAACTGACGATAAAATTGTGTGTGGATTTAATACATTCTTACAACAATTTGGTAAAGAAGTCTTTAAAAACATTATAAATGATTTGTTTGAAGAAATAGACTTTAAAAAGATTAATGAATTATACTTACAAAACTTTTCTAAAGCGGAAGATATGATAAAAGGAATTAGATTTTATAAAAAGATAGTAAACGAACAGAAACAAAGTTTGTTTAAAAAAGATAGTGAAATTGATGTTAAGTTTGTGTTTAAAGATGATTATCAAAAGAAGAAAGAATTTGTAAACAAAGAAAATGAAAAGATATACATTGTAACTGATAAAGAATATAAGAAAAGTACAATTAGTTCAAAAGATAAGAAAGATAAGAAAGATAATAAAGGTAATAAAGTTAAACATAAAGATGAAAAAGATACAATGGAAAATATACTGATCGTTACTGGAATTATTGTTGGTAGTTTGTTGTCGGTTATATTAGTAGTTATACTTGGAGTAAAAATTCGAAAATGCGAAGTAAAAGAAGAACCTGGAAATGATAATAAACTATTTACTTAATATTGACTTAGGGTTGTTATAGTAAGTAATTTATTCTCATTGATAAAATAAAAGAAATTGGTGACGCATTAGCTTAATGTTTATTAAATAATTAATATGTGAAGATGATTTATGTAGTTCGTTAAATATTCATATTATTTTATTAAACACACAATAATGGGTCGTAATATTCTAGAATAGTCTATAAAATATTATATTAAAAATTTGATCTAGGAAAAGAAAACTTATACTTTATGTATCAGAATTTGAGACTACATATATTAATTTCCCATGATTTCTAGGTATTTCCCATATTTTAAAGAAATTTCCCACGATATTTCAAATTTCCCGTAATCTTCTGTTTTTCCCATCTTTTCAACTTTTTATTTTTTTTATTTTACTAAGTACTCATCATAGGCTATACAAAGTCAATGTACCGATATTAAATATTTAAAAATGGTTATTAATTATGTTCTTAATATTAATTATTACAATATATTTATTTTTAAACAAAATTTTGATTTATATAATCGTCATTATATGTTTTATGCAGCAACCTATGATATTCAAAATTAAAACAAAACTGTGTTTGATTTTTGATATTACTGTACTTTTTATTTAAAAATTTTTTATGACAGATCAAATAACGCCAAGAAGTTACTTTAGAGACAAGCTATATAATACTAGAGCTCTTAATAGCCCACAAATTTTAGAGTTATCAACGGTTATTGAACTTCTACTATCAAGCGATACAGAACGTAGACGAAATATTTTACATGGGATACACTTATTTTTAATGTCTGGCATACTGTTTGATTTTACAAGTAATATACTTGGGTATGATATAAAATTTGCATTACGTGATGAAACTGAATTTCTTGATATTTTGAATATATATGCAGCTAAGAAAGACTATAAAGAAGGGGTTCGTGTCAGCGTTTATCGTTTCTATTGCCGTAAAAAGAGAGAATTAAATTGTAATTTCACTTTTAGACTCGTTCGGGAATCATCTAATAACTTCTTTATCTTGTTTTCAAAAGGATCTCACTGTTCGAATTGCAACTCATATCTTGACTATCCACGACACCTTTTCGTCACCATTGCTAGTAATCTTTCTTCAGCAAATAATATGGTTGCACTGTTAGACGTCACTCGAAGATTCAGAATTCAACACCCAGAAGCAGCGTATATCTATTCCATTGTCCACAGATTGAAAAAGAAGATCATCCTCGCTACTGATCCGAAGCAACTAACAGAACTAGAGTTTGATCGGCTTGTTGATAGTTACAGAGGGTCAGAACCTGGTTCTATGGTTCTAATTTCCCGAGTTCGTGGCGCCCATAGCAATCTCCACGCACAATTTAGTTCTAACTGCCTTCTATCCAAAGTTCCTACAAACCCTATAATAGCATTAGATGCAACCTTCAAAATATGCGCATTCGATGTTATTATAGTGGTAACGGGCTTCATTTGTCCTATTAATCGCTTTAGGTTAATTTCCTTAACACTTGCCAGAAGGGAGTCAGCAAGTGTTATCAAGGGGATTTTTGTCGGATTAAATGACTGGATGTCACAGAATCGTGGCATCCGATTGGAGCCGAAGAACGTTATGGCTGATAACGCGGCTTCAATTACGTCAGCAGTATCCGATGTATATCCCAGTACGCGAAGATTGAATTGTTGGTTCCACGCGCTACGTTCAATTTTTGGGTTTCTACCTCATACGGAACGTTCCCAACATTCACAAATTAAATATGACATCACGCAGTTACAGCGTGCTTTTTCCAAAACAATATTTCAGAAGGCTTACAGTTCTTTTATAAGAACATGGAGCAATTTCATGACTACAACAACTTCCTTTCTTCTTTTACTCGCAACTACATTGACAAGAACTCAAATTGGTACCGCGGCGCCAACAATCACATTAGTTCTTCTAATAACTTCGAGGAAGGCTTCAATTCCTATATGAAGCGAACACATCTTCATGAACCGCAGATAGGAATACCAGAAACACTCAGGAGAATGAATACTATAATCCAAGAAAAGTGCACCCATTACAACGAAAGAATACATAGTGATGACATTGCATACAACAAAGAAGCCGACACCTCATTAAAGCACTCATATGAAATGCTAGGAGAACACGACGATTACTATCTTTATTATGTGACCAACAGAGAAGAAAGCAATATAACACATAACAACACAATTGAGTTTAATCGAGAAGAACAAATCCAGACAAGAAACTCGGATGTATTTACTGCTCAGCGCATAAGGGATATAGTTACAACAAGGCAACGATTTTATAATTTCAAAGAATATAGGGATTTTATCAAACTCATTTTCGTTGGGAGGAAAATAGACTCCGATGAGGGATGGAATTCGTATTATTGCACGTGTCAAGATTACTTCAAAAGAAAGAAGTGCAATCATATATATGAACTCGCATACAAGGTCTTAGGAGAAAATGATCTTAGGTTTTACATGTTTTAGTTTAGTTAAGTTTTTATACAGTTTATTCATTCTTTTGAATTGATAATATTAGATTCGCAGTCCTATGTCTTATAGCATTTATTGATCTGTTATTACCAATGTCAATAACAAGTGCTTAAAATCAATTCAATTTATTAGTTTCATGAAATTTTCAAGTAGTGTGGCCAAACAGAGTGGTTATTAAGCTCTTGGTTTATTGTTTTTCTTTTCTTTTCTTTTCTTTTCTTTTCTTTTCTTTTGTTTTCTTTTCTTTTTTCTCTTCAGTCTTGTTCCCTGCTTCATCAATATTAAGTCCGTTCATCTCAAAGTACCCTATGAATCTATCCCATAGCTCATTGCAAACCAGCAACCTTTGATTTCCCATTACGATGTTTCCGTACTTGGCCCTGGTTATGGCCACATTTAGTCTCCTATAGTCTACCAATAACCCTATGTTGTTGTAGGGGTTGCTCCTCACACAACTTATTATTATAATATCCTTCTCCCTTCCTTGAAACGCATCCACAGAGTCAATCTCTATCTTACTAGTTTCGTTGAAGTCGAGTTCGTTGTCTGTCTCCATCATATCCGTCAACAGTCTTCTCTGTCCATCATAAGGTGTTATTATTCCTATGGACTCCGCTCTCATGCCCCTGTTCAACAAGTCGTTCACCATGTCCAGCACTATCTTGGCCTCCTTCCTGTTCAGATAACTCGTTCCATGGGGTGAAATCTCCTCGGCTTTGAAGCAAGTCTTGAAGAAAATGGGCATGTCGGAATTGGGGAAGAATGTCTTTAGTGATGCCATAGTGCGTTCTCTGGCACTGACTCCGCTCTCCAGTATACCCCTATAGAATGCGTTGTTGCTGTAGTTTATTATTTCCGGGTGCATTCTGTACTGAATCCTAAGTACATGGGGCTTTACGCCTATCTTTGTCAGTCGTTCAAACAAACTCTGGTGCAACCCTGCTTTGGTCGCTATTTTGTCTATCACTACGGGTCCCAGTTGGTAATGGTCGCCCACCATCGCCACCTTCCGCGCCCCGTTGACCATTGGAATAAGAGACTCCGGTTCAGTACTCTGTGACGACTCGTCTATAAGCACGTATTCACAGTTGTATTTCGTTATCTGTTTTATCCCTGCCGTTACACAGGTGCAGCAGACTATGTCCGCCGCCTTTATAGTGTTACTCTCATACTTCATCATCATTTTCTTTAGGGTGTGGTTGGTGGATGCCCTCAATTTGGCACTGAAGTCCAACATTCGGTTGTCGCTGTACTTGGTCTCCTTGTACAGCCTCTTCACTAGAGCGGCTGGCTCCTGGTTTATTTTATTGGGATTGGCCTTCAGTTTCCTCTTCACCCCGTCCAACACCAACTCGGCCACCTTGACATGAAGTGTGGTCTTTTGCATGGAGGGAGGCAGAGTGTTGGACTCTTTTATCTTAGCGTAGATCCTTATTACCTTCAAGTTTAACCCTGCCAACTTTTCGCAGATGTGTTCTACAGCGCAATTCGAAGGGGCGCACACCAGAACTGTGCCTTTCTGTACTTTTCCTTTTTCGTTCATTCTGGTCGTGTCGTTGTTGTAATGGTTATTCTTTATGCTCTTTCTATCCCTTATTTTTCTAGCCCTGCTCATTAGTACGAAGTTGTAAGCTATGTTGGCAGACAAAGTTGTCTTTCCCGTTCCTGGCGGGCCTTGTATCAGAGAGAATCTGTCCTTGAGCACGTGGTAAAGGGCTTCCTTTTGGTATACGTTCAGTTCGGATGCCGGAACAGGTCCTCTCGCCCTAGTGTCCCACTCTTGGACGTCCCCCAGTATGGTATCTATTATCGTATCACTCATGTTCTCTTCTTGTGAGAACTGGTAGAGGGCTTCAGTCATCCTATCAAAGCAGACTTGTATCCAGACGAACTTAACGTTGCCCATGAAATACCTCCCTGTCGCGTCCTTACTTAAACCTTTCCCTCCTTCATTAAGTATCCCAACCCTGCTATTGTATGGCTTGCACTTTACCTTTGTCCTCTCGTATATTCTGCTTATGTAACATTTTATACCTTCTCCATACATCTTACTATTGCTATTGTTTTGTCGTTCAAAGCAGTGATTATTATTTCATCCCCAACTTGTATCTTACTTTTGAGTGACATCCCACTTCCTCCTTCTTCCGTGTCCAAGTTGAAGCTGAACTCGAAATCATTATAGTACTCCCTCACATTCACTCGCAAGTTGTTGCGTTTTAACAGAGTTTTGTTCCACCTATCCGCTTCCCTCTCCAACTCAATTAAATGACTAAACACGTCCCTATAGTGCGTAGGACTAAGGTACCTGTTCTTCACTTTTATAGGTTTGAAAGTGGTCACTGATGCGACGAGCTCTTCTATATTTGCCTCTTGATTGCTCTGCCACCTCTTCTCCAACACACTCATTTGTATGTCCTTGACCATCACACAGTTCTTGTCTATGTACTCGTTGGTGGACTGGGTTAATAACATTCCATATATCTGTTTGTTTCCTGTAAGTGGTATAGACTCCTTAAGTTTCTCCAGCCCTCGTCCTCCCACTTCTCCAAAATTACTCTCATCTATTGTGCTATTCGAATGGCCTTTGCAAGCCGTAGAGAAACTGTGTGAGTCGTCATCTTTTGCAATTAGCGAAAGAGTGAACACGTTCTCGACCTGACAGTCACTGAACATGCACTGCAGGTTCCTTTCTCCTATAGTTGACTCCGGGTGCAGTGACACAGAGTGGTGTTGGGAACTGATTAGATGGTTTACAATGTGTGAGATCTTGAGCCCGATCTTGTTGTTGCAGAAGTACTTGTTACAGTTTCTGCATCAAGCCAGGGAATTGTAGTCCTTGTTCTTGCAGTAGGCGCAAGAAAAGGCCGACTCGGAAAAGTCTTCTTCGGACGAGCCGCCCGACGAGAACTCGGCAGTATGAGTTGTGTCTGTAAAGTGTTCGTTGTCTAGTGTCTCGTTATAAGAATATTCGGGGAACATGTGACTGTTCTTCGTCTTAGGCGCTATTCTGTTACTCATGTGTTCTATTGGGTACTTGAAGAAGAGTTTGAAAACCTTTACTTTTAAAAATCTATTTTGCAAAGAAACTATTATAAACTGTACATGTACACAGGCATCATATTTTATGTTTTAGATCACATTATACCGGTCAAAGAAATACACAGTCAATTAATGATTAGAATAAAACACTAAAAATAACGTTCAGCCATAGAAAACTATCGTTTTGGTTAAATATAGAAGACAAGAGAACATAAACCTTCCAAAGCATTTCTTTATTATTTACAGAGAATCCAAATAAACTGTGCTCTTAAAATACAGACAGTTGGTTTATAAGAAGTCATTATAGATAACAAAACAACTTAATGCCATTGATATTGCACAATGCTTTCACTTTGTTAGTTTTATCGCAGTACTATTTGTTCGCAAACTCCAACAACTACGAAGCTATTCATACCCACATTAAATCCATGTCCATACTAGCAAGAGAACAGTCTAGCAGCAACACAATTCATATATTCACACCTCATAGAAAAAACATCTCGAAGGACTGCATATCTGAGAACGACATTACAAAGTTATCTGGTACAATAGTTTCATTGTGCGAGTTACACGAGTTGGAACAGCCAGGATACAAACTGTTCGATAAACAGGAAACATGTTTCGGTGTCACGATGGGTGCTCTGGAGCTGCTTGTAACCGACTCTTCGAACTACTTATACAGCTTACTCTTTGCCGCGTTTGGCTTAGTTTTATCTAAGTTGTGGATAATTATAGTAAAAAATTTCAAAAACAAAATTACACATCAGCTACAACCAGACGCACCTATTCCTATGACCACATCCAAACAACACGAAGATATTACAACACACAAACAACATGAAGATATTACAATTCACAAAGACCCCGTAATCGAATTTTCATAATCAAGACCCTCACGATGTTAATCGCTTTCATACTCCTTCAATATGTAGTATTCGTTTCTACGCTTAGTGTATAATTCTATATGAATTATGATAGATGTATGATATCCCCACACTCAATAAATCTCAATCT
>JASNJN010001835.1:0-10196 GCA_030180075.1 Mikrocytos mackini
AACATTTTGTGTTAAATTATCTCGTTGGCATTTATTTCGAATCGGAATGTTCATGTTCTTGAACAGATCAAGTGAAAAAATTTTTATTCCCAGAAATTGGAATTTTATGTATAAAATTCCAATTTCTGGGAATAAAAATTTTTTAACTTAATCTGTTCAAGAACATGAACATTACGAATCGAAATAAATGCCAACGAGATAATTTAACACAAAATGTTGGGCCACAAGATAAAAGTTAATGAAACAGACGAACATATCGAGAGACACTAGAACAACTTCTAATATATTCGTATTAAAATAGTATTGGTGAAAGGCGACTGAAAATCGACCCTGCCATTTCTTTTTGATATAATAGCGACCGCCTATATTAGAAAATATATTGAACTGTTGGCAATGGTTGTGTCCAGTACGGGGCTGACCAAAGATGTAAATAGAAAAGAAAAATAAATATTTCGAACTTGTATAATCCTAGATCAGATTTAGGGTTTCCATTAAGACTTTCAAAAACATAACATATATTATAGGAACTAACTTTTTATAAAAAATGTTTATTTTATTTCATAAATGTTAACATGTATATTATATCACTAGTTAATCATTTGGTATTTATTTAGGAATATATAAATCACCCAGTTTTATTTTATAAGTGATTTTTTATTTTAAAATTTTAAATTCTTAGAAAGTATGAAGACTCGTAGTAATACTTTCATAGAGCTTCCCACAAACAAACAATTTACAGACAACACTAAACCCTCCAAAATCCAAGCCCAACTTCGTTACAAATGCAATCAATGCACTGAGGAACTAAAGACTTACAAATCAAAACAGTCATTATATAACCATGTCAGTAAGAAACACAAACCTCAATTTAAGAAATATGCTTGCAACATGTGTAACTACTCATCTAAACACTATCTTGTTTTAGTTAATCATATTATCAAGTTGCATAAGGATAAACACAGCTTCAAAGTATATGAAAGCGAGGACATTATAAATTCTTCAAAGTTTTTTCTATCCATATTGAACGATGGTCAATATAGCTTCATAAAGAGTACTTCCCCAAAAGACGTAAATGAAGGGGTTACTTCTTATTTTATTTGCAGTACATACAAATATAACACGCAATGTAGTTGTTTTATAAAGCAAATTAAAAATGGGAACCGTACAACTATAGTATATTACGATTCCCATAATCATGAACCCATGTTAAGTAAAATGAGACTTGCAAAACAAGATAAAGGACATTATATGTCCGAACTTCAACAGGGGATTTCCATAGACACTATACATAACAAAATTGCAAAGAATTTTGATTCTCAAAATGTAACTAAAAAACAGCTTATAACAAAAAATTATCTAAGATATCTCAGAACCGAACTCAATACTTTCAAACGGTTTCATAAAGAAGACTTTAAAAACTGCCAAGCCATTTTGGAGCACTTCAATGATCTGTCATACTTACAACAATTCCTATACAAAGAAAAAGGTGTGGTTTGTCTTGGAAGACCGGAGATAACAGAACACTTCATTCTGGCCTTTCAAACAAAATCTCAGAATTTAACTTTTAAAAAAGAAAACTCTTCTTATATCCTAGCAGACTCAACACATTCTACAAATGTGTACAATTACACTCTAATAACATTCGCAGTACTCACACGTCGCCAAAGATTCCTTCCTATCCTTTGGATTATAACTGACAGCGACTCAGAAAAAACAATAAGCTATGTCCTTGAAAAGTTTTCCCATAACAATAATATTCCAATGACGCCCGTTATAATTATGAGTGACATGTCCCCGGTATACAAAAACAGCTGGGAGAGAAACATCAATTCTGATATCCGCTGGATATTTTGCATTTGGCATGTAAAACGGGCAATAGTTAAAAATATATATGCAAAAGTTAAAGATTCAGATGTACGAACTGAAATAGAAAATAAGTTCGAGGGCCTTTGTAAAGTAACAAATGAATCTGACTTCAAGAAAAAGCTTCAATTATTTTTAAATTTTACATTTCTGAAAGCTAAAATTTTTAACGACTACTTTATACAGTATTACAGTAATAATGTGAAGAAGTGGGCATGTTATGCAAGGTGTGATCTTGAACTTAACACCAACATATTCACAGAAAGTTTTCACAACGTTCTAAAAAATCGACATCTCAAAAGACATTCTAACCACAGGCTTGACTTTCTCATATACAGTCTGTTTAACTACGATTCTACACGAGCTATGAACGAGTATCTTTCTACATTGTATAACAATAAGGAATATATGGGCTATCGCGAAAAAGTGGCGTACAAGAAACATAAAATGAGTTATACTTTGGTAGATAAGAAATTTAAAAAAATAGGCCAGGTAGTTCATTACAAAAAATACAGAATCAAGAAAGGTAGCTGTACAGGATGTTGCGGAAATTGTCAATACATGTGTCGTGGATGTGGTATCTGTAAAGACAGATACATATGTACGTGCTTATCCTTCTTAATAAAGAAGGAAATGTGCAAACACATCCACAAAGTGCACACATTGTTTTATAGGAATGGAGACATTGATCAATTAAATTCTAAAAACCCAACATCGGGGTTTGAAAAATTAAAATCTAAAAATATTGACAATCGGAAAGATACCATTATCAATAACAGCAACTCTAACAGAGTATCTGGAGACAACCTAAACCAAAGGCGGAATATGACTCCTGATATCACTGTTGGACAAGACACGTTAAGTATTGAGGAGAAAAAACAACATAAGGAACTTACAGAAACCGGTTCTTCTGTTACACGATCAAATAAGCAGACAAGTTCGAGAGTTAGTTCGGATCATAACAACAGGTTAAGAGAACACCTCCTTCTACCCTCCGATAGTATGACCAACAATAAATACGCCGTAACAATAAGTTCTCAATCTAACGATTTTATGGATAGCAAAGAAACTAAAACCCAATTTAAAAGAGAAAGGGCCAATAAAATAGACAAAATAAAAGAACATCTTGAAAGTCTACTTGAAAAGCTTGAAAAGACCGAGTCGATCGAATACCTAACTGATATTGAGGCAAAAATTAGATTTGTTGATTCGGTACAGCCTTTTAAATGCAACACACATCCGTAAACGGAGCCTAAACAGAAGGAAATGATGACCAAACCTTTGAAACAACGAAGGTCCCTGTTTAAAAGACCAAAGGTAAAACAAAAATAACAAGACTAACACTTAAATAGTTGGGAAGTTTATTTCTACAAGACCGATGCATAAATAAGTTGTTCGTTTTAATAAATATTTATCGGAATTAGCCTTTCCCAGCCTTTTAAGCCTAATTTTTTAAATGAAACATGCATACTCTGTTATATTCATATTAATGTGCTATTTAAATACATTTTGTCTAATAATAGTTCTATTATACGTATTTAGTCCCTGTATATGCAACATAATATAATATTAAAGCGTTTACGAACAAAACCCTCAATACAAGCTTTCAAAAAATAATCAACACAAATAATAAGATTATATAAAACAGTAGGCTTCTGTTAGTTATATACCTGTGTTATTCTTCTGTTGAACGATATAAAATTTTAAAATTTTAAATTTTCTTTTATCGGACTGTATAAGACTAATAAAGATCTACAAAGCAAACGGATAATATTGGGAACAGGTGGAAACTAAGAGATACAAACAGGATACGCTAACTTAAACCCAGAGCAAACTGAACCGAGAAAGACCTAACAGAAGCGAACATGCTAGAAACAAAACAAACTAGGACATCATGAAACCACAAGGAACAATATAAACAACCCAGAAAGACATAGATTGACAAGAACAAATATAAACAGACATTACCATCCATAAGCCATTTTAAACAAATAGAGGTGAACAGAAATAAGCCACAATAAGTAAAGACAACAGAGATAGACAGGAATTACTGATAGGGTAACATTAAATTCTTGAATTGGACTCTAAATTGAGAGACAAACATTTTCTACAGTGACTTCTTCCTAAAACAAATAATATGCTTTGAAAATATAGTAATTTGGGAATGGAATTAGAATAGTACATATGTGGCAAAGGGTATGGAAATATATGGTGTTAGACTTCATACCGGCTCTAGTATACAGAAGTGGTTTGTATAAATCAGGACAAGAAGTATTGATTAAACTTCTAGCAATGTGGTTTTAATATCACTGTGGTGTAGAAAACTGAATCTTAATAAAGTAAAGAAATGTCACAAAAATGATTTGATATATGATTCAATAAACACAAACAACAGATTAACCAAAATTTAACTCTTTGTAAATAAATAATTAATTAAAAACACACAAATTATTTTTAAAGTTTATATATTTTGATAATTTATATAGAATAATTTTTATAAAACACATACAACTATAGATTAATCAATATCTTAATTAAATTATTAAATTCTGCGCTTCGCTACATTGTTTATATTGTTTTATCTGAAACAGCCCAACGTTCGTCCACTTAATATAAAGATCGTTATTTGAATTCTTCTTACAAATTCTCTGGAATAATTTCCTCAATTGATATTTATATGGCTTGATATATACTCCTTAAATGCTTTTATTAACATGGCGTAGATCAATAGAGTTTTCTGTCAAAATAAATCATATTGTTACCATATAGTTATTAAAATCCTGCTTCTTAAGTCTAGCCAAACTCCAATACAAGTGCTAAAGTTTTATAGTCTGATGTTATGGGTTTGGGCTTAGTTCAATAAACGCTGTACATTGTTTTAATTTGACAGGAACCGAATGGTTTATGCTTGCTAATTTAATACTATCTGTCTGAGAATGATGATATACGAACTTGCCTATGCTCTGTCATTGGGCGAATAATGACGTTCAAATCGTTAAATCCATTGTTCCTGGATAGGATAGCTTTTCTTGTTGTAAATAGAGGATTGTAGAAGTTGGGGGATACTTTAAAGATGTGGGTAGGGTGCATCTAAACAAATGCTGTCATTATAAGAGATAACGTTCGATAGAGTTGTCTATATTTTCCTGCAGCAGTGTTTCAATTTTTAATTTTTAAAAACTATAAACAAATACAAACCTTACAAACATAGAAGAAATGATATTATAATACATGACTACTATTTAGAAACAAAATACATCGTATACTAAAACAGCTAAAACAACAAACTCGCAAAGTTAAATGGTTTATATAGAAATGTTCTTTTAATTTAACATTTGTGTATAGCTTGAAACAAGCAACTTACTAAAAACATATGGTTTTATAGTATCATCATGCCAATTAGATTTTGTATGTTATTTCGACATTTACATACGATCCATGATTTCCAACGTAATTGAATCGTGAGTTGCATATAGACTCGTTTTAATAGCACCATAACCTGTAGCGTAAAGTATATATACCCATCAACAATAACTGACGTCTTCGTGTAACATCTATACTTTCTAAGAATTTAAAATTTTAAAATAAAAAATCACTTTTAAAATAAAACTGGGTGATTTATATATTCCTAAATAAATACCAAATGATTAACTAGTGATATAATATACATGTTAACATTTATGAAATAAAATAAACATTTTTTATGAAAAGTTAGTTCCTATAATATATGTCGTGTACCCCTATACGGTGGGGCCGTGGGGTTTACTGGTTTGCATGACCCTATGGGATTTTTCGAAAATTTAAATTTTCTATAAATTGTATATAATAATTTGTATAAAAGTTATAAATATAGAAAAATGCAAATTTTTTATTAAAATTTATATTTACAAATTTTCACCCGTAAAATTGTTAATTATCAATTAATTCGCCAGTTGTTCTATTAAAACATATCAAAGCGGTATTTTAAACTCCAAAGATGACAGATTGTAATATTTCGAATGCTTATAATGTAATTTATTTTTTATTTTACAATAGTGATTCGTCTTTGTTTCATATAACGTAAAATCAAATCACAACTTTTATAACAATAACTTATTTAAAATATTTCCTACATTTATCATGTAATTAACACTTTCTGTATGAAGCACTTTTTTGAAAAATTTTTACATATTGTTAATGTATGATGCTAATATATACAAAACATATTTTGTTGTTTTAAAACGAACGTTATCAAAAATAATCCTAACAAATTTTAGAAATTTTTAATTTTTCAATTTTGTTAATTTCAATAGAAATCATTGTGTTATATACTTATTTGTTGTTATTCCTTAATTTTCAATGAGTAAAATACCTATAAGTGCAATTATTTTTAAATCGTATAGTGGAAAAATAACTTTTGAAAATACAAACTTGTGTTTTTAGAAAAGTTTAAGGGGTTATAAAGACTAACCCCGAGCATGGTTCGATTTAATAGTGTTTAATTGACGTTTATAACTGCTATAGTGATTTTAATAGATATTTTAAATTTTGATATAAAATGCAAAAAATTTAGCAAAACCCATCTTACATGTCGTTAATTTCT
This sequence comes from Mikrocytos mackini, assembly GCA_030180075.1. NCBI lineage: Eukaryota > Endomyxa > Ascetosporea > Mikrocytida > Mikrocytiidae > Mikrocytos > Mikrocytos mackini. Next base: position 6,446 of record JASNJN010001835.1, read on the forward strand.
TTATATTTTAAAATAATACATTAAAACATAATAAAAACAAATAGTTAATTACCAATTCGTTCTATAGCATTCATTTCCGGGCCCTCTGTAGAGGGCCTCCGTACAAAAAGAGTTAAATACATATTTCAGTTTTCTTTTACGTGTAATCTTCACCACACTAGTATTTCCATTCCCGGGAATGGATTTCCCGAAAAATACCGAAATAAAAAACTGGGAAATCCAAATTTTGATATAAGATGTAATTTATCATAATTATTACTCTGAGGATAAAATACAATAATAAACACGAGGGTTGACTAGAGTTTCAAATTTTTCGATAACGATAATTTTCGATAATTAAAAACCGATGAGCTATTTATTAGAATTTTGTCAAAAATATTTTAAATATTATATAATGCAGCTCGGTCTTTATATTTAATATGAAACTATCTTAGTAAAACTTTGATCACACTATGGTCTATTTTAGACCATTATTGTTTTTATAAAAAACACGAAAATAGAGGAAATACCGGTAATTTGGAAACTCTAGGGTTGACCCATATAAAACAACTCGACAACCAAAACAGGAATTAACATCGACATTTTTTGCTCAAAGTCGTCCAAAAAATATGTATGTTGTTTCTCATCAGATTTTAACATAAATTGAAAGTTAAAAGTTAAAATTTTTTATTTGGTCAAAATTATTCCATTTTCAAGTTTTTGGACCAGGTTTTTTAAACTTCATGATAAAAAATTTGACGAAAATTAATTTTGTTTTGTAAAATGAATAATATTTTGAAATAAATTAGCTTAAAATCTATCGATCAAGATATATTAGCCCATAAAATAAATAAATGAAAATTTTGTAAAAATGTTAATTCCTCTAAATTATGAGAAGTTATAAAATACATTTTCTGATAACATATACGGACAAATTTCGATTTCAAAATTTTGTCCAAAGTTTACATGCAGTGGTCCCTCGTTAAAATCACACTTTATAAGACCACACCTTTTTAATAATACCAAAAAACAGGTGGACCTACAATCTAATTTTCATAAATGTGATATTAAATTGTTGGGCAAAACTCAAATCTAAAAAATGGGTTAAGTGTCAACACACATGTTATGTACTTCAAAAAAGTTATGATATAACAAAAGTATATCGAAAATGCTGATCTTTTCTTGGATTTTGCTATATGTAATCGATAGAAGGATTTAAGCCACCATTCAAATTTCACCTGGTTAAGATCATGTAAAATTGAAAAATACCAAAAATGTGCTTTTAATCATGGATGACTGTGTTTGGATTTGAAAAAATCATGGTGAAAAAATCATTTCTCAGGCCCCGGGAAATAAAAATGGATTCCCGTTTTTCGGGGTTTCAAATTTCTGAGAAATTGGAAACTCTACCACACCCTAATTCATAAAAAGCCTGCTTTATTTAACTAAAAAGACCGAACAAATTGGATTGCCAAAATAATTGATTGCGTTGTAGTCCCAACTAGATTGTTTCAAAACTCCTAATGAAATGCCTAGATTTTTAATATTTTGATCGAGGATTTCTGGCAGTTCGAGATATTTACTTTTCTTTCATATATACTTCTCAATCAGTCCTTTAATGGACACTACTACTTCCAACAGTTCTACTTATTTTCTAACATAGCTAGCCTCTATTATATCCTAAACTAAAGATAATTGTAATTTTCAGTCGTCTTTCAACCATATTTTTGATGATTGAAGTTCATTCTCCCCGTAATTATGTCATTCTCCCCGTAATTTGGTCAACTAGCCCGAAATTGGTCATCCTCCCCAGATTGGTCATTCTCCCCAGATTTTGGAGCGAATTAAATTTTTTCTATCAAAAGAATTTGAGTCATAATACCATTTTGATTTAACTAACGTAAAATTTTTTTAAAGAATGCTGGTAATTTTGGTTTTCCAAAAAAACGCAATATGCGCGAAAAATTTTTTGGCTTGGAAATTTTTTGTGTTTCGCTGGAAAAATTTTCAAATATAAATTTCCTAATAAAAATTTTTTTCTGAAAAAATTTTTAAGGTCAAAATAGCGTTTTTATGACGTAATAAAAAATTTTCAAAGGGTACTCCTTGACCATTTCCCAAAAAAGTCGACACCTGAAAACATGAATTTTTTTCAATAAAATTTTTTGAAAAAATTTTAGCATACGTATTTTCGTGAGATCTACAAATAGAAGTTTTTTAAAAATTATATAATATTACCAACTGGTTTAATATCAAAATTTAAAATTTTTGGGTGAAATATAGCTATTTTTGAGACGGCGATATACCGAATATTTTTTCAATTTTTTTTCTCAAAATTGTTTTATCGTTAACATCTGGGCTTTAGAATCCGCAAAAAAATTTTCAGAAAAAATTTGGATTACAAATAATATAATTTTGGGTAGGACTTTTTCGACTAATTTCGAAAATTTTGCTTCAAAGTGAAAAAAATATTTTTGACAAAGACACATATTATTTTATATTCCAAATGTCATTTTTATGTTAATTTTTAATAGTAAATCGATTTTTGATGATTTTTTTGAAAATTCTAGCAAAGAATATTTTTTTCACTTTGAAGCAAAATTTTCGAAATTAGTCGAAAAAGTCCTACCCAAAATTATATTATTTGTAATCCAAATTTTTTCTGAAAATTTTTTTGCGGATTCTAAAGCCCAGATGTTAACGATAAAACAATTTGAGAAAAAAAATTGAAAAAATATTCGGTATATCGCCGTCTCAAAAATAGCTATATTTCACCCAAAAATTTTAAATTTTGATATTAAACCAGTTGGTAATATTATATAATTTTTAAAAAACTTCTATTTGTAGATCTCACGAAAATACGTATGCTAAAATTTTTTCAAAAAATTTTATTGAAAAAAATTCATGTTTTCAGGTGTCGACTTTTTTGGGAAATGGTCAAGGAGTACCCTTTGAAAATTTTTTATTACGTCATAAAAACGCTATTTTGACCTTAAAAATTTTTTCAGAAAAAAATTTTTATTAGGAAATTTATATTTGAAAAATTTTCCAGCGAAACACGAAAATTTTCCAAGCCAAAAAATTTTTCGCGCATATTGAATTTTTTGGAAAATCAAAATTACCAGCATTCTTAAAAAAATTTTTTACGTTAGTGAAATCAAAATGGTATTATGACTCGAATTCTTTTAATAAAAAAAAATTAATTACCCCCACCAAAAAGTGGGGAGAGTGATCAAAAGTGGGGAGAGTGAACAAATTTAGGGGAAAGTGAACATTTTTAGGGGAAAGTGAACATCAATCCACAACTTGGCGCTTGTTTTTCATCTAAATAAACTCCTTTTAATTAAGCATTCTACAACAAACAAACATTATTGGCGGATTTCGGTCATAAATCTGATATTCAAATATTAACATAAAGCCAATATCATAATCTAGCTTCTTTCCTTCTTAATACGAATTTAACTTAAGTAAAGACTATTTGTGCATTGGTTGGCTGTTTAAGTAACGTAGTAGAATCTTAGATAGGGCTATGTTAATATTTGAATATCAGATTTATGACCGAAATCCGCCAATAATGTTTGTTTGTTGTAGAATGCTTAATTAAAAGGAGTTTATTTAGATGAAAAACAAGCGCCAAGTTGTGGATTGATGTTCACTTTCCCCTAAAAATGTTCACTTTCCCCTAAATTTGTTCACTCTCCCCACTTTTGATCACTCTCCCCACTTTTTGGTGGGGGTAATTAATTTTTTTTTATTAAAAGAATTCGAGTCA
>JASNJN010001933.1:0-10249 GCA_030180075.1 Mikrocytos mackini
CGATTTTATATTATTGTTGTTTATTAATATGACGCCATCTTTTAAAGATGTTTGGGAATATTAAGATGTTGTATTTCTATTTTCAACATTTTAAACACATTCTATTTATTCTAAACACATTAATGACATCCTATATCACATCAATTTAAACTATACATTAAACTATACATTGTAAAACTGGGGTTACAAGCTTGGTAAGCCATATATACAATGTATAGTTTAAATTGATGTGATATAGGATGTCATTCTATTTATTCTAAACACATTAATGACATCCTATATCACATCAATTTAAACTATACATTGTATATATGGCTTACCAAGCTTGTAACCCCAGTTTTACAAATAATCTTTCAAAAGCGCTAATTAAAATTTTAAACTCCAGCTTGTCCGTATGTCCTTCAAACCCACTGTGCAACCTTTATTTTCCACAAAATATACTTACATAGCTTAGATTCATTGAATCATTCTTAAATTTTATGTCCATTCATTTTTATCTTTATAAATTTTATAAAAATAAAACGCATTGAAATTTCAAAAAAAATCTCAAAACGAACATATGGATACTCCAAACAACAACGAGCAACTAGAAATAGCCGACAATGTTATACACGCTGTTAAAGAAACATTTTTCGACCCAACCTGACTCATTTCAAATGTTCATCAGATTTCTTGAGTTATATAGAGTAAACCTAATGACAGACATGGAACTCATTAGAGCATTACTAAAACTATTCGCGGAATCCCCAGGAATTTTGAACAAGTTATTGCCATTTTTTCCACCTTCTATTTCTAGCCACATACAAAACAATATCATCATCGCGAAACAGGCGTCACTTAACATCAAGATAGCAACACAAGACTTGCTCGAGAAAATCAGAATCTCCTTCCTAAACGACGACGATAAATTTCTTAGATTCGTGCAACTACTACAGAAACTCAGAAGCTCGCCCACAACAGAACTAATCCTTGAAATAAGAGCATTGATAAACAACAAGGAGATATCCAAAGAACTTGAAAGGTCTTATCTTGCACCGTATAGAGAAGAAGTTCTTCACATACAAAGACAAACAGCAGCTGCTCAACACGGAGTTCACTTTTTAGGCCCTTCTTCTTACTTTATATCAGAAAAAGAATTGTATAGGAGGTTAAAGCAGTACGTTCCACCTACAGGAAGTTTTTACATTACTCATGCAAGTGTTCGTGAAGTTTTCAGCACTAGCTTTAAGAACACTGTTCCTCTTAAAACCGTAAAAAGTGTGTACCCACGAAAAAGAGGAAGAAGAGGCAGACATCCAGCTACTAAACGTCTGCATGCTTATAATGAGGAGCATATGTCTGGAAGTACAAGCTATGATGAATGGGGAGATCAAGAGAATGGAATGAGCAATATGAACACAAAGAATGGGAAAGAGATGGAAACAGATGACAAAGAATTTGAGTACTCTTCTAGTGACAATGAAACTATAAAACCAGTAAAGAAAGAGGTGGAAAGGAAAATAAAGGAAGACATTCCAGTAACGATGGAAAGTTTGGGTATTGTAGATATTCCTGTTCACTACCACCCACTACTCATTGGTATTCTTGAAGTATACGAAAGAGAGTCTGAAGAAACTTGCCGACAATTTTCCAAACTACTTAACCTTTACAATTTGGGAGTGATAGATAGAATTGAATTGATTCTGTTATTSAAAAGTTTGTTCGATTACATTGTGCATTTAATTGGGTAAAGCCTATTATGGAGTTTAGTGTCACAGTAACTAACTCCATTAAATAACCTGTCGGCAAAACTGYTKTCWATTTRATAAYAWASWTTTCAACACAAGGACGAACAACAGGAGCGAAGGAATCAACAGTGGGATAAAGAAGTACTTTAAAGGAAAACGAATGCTTAGTGTTTTCTTTTATGAAATTAGGGAATATTTTTTGAGTTTAAGAACAGAAAGTATGAATTATTACATGGGACAGTATGTCAAAGAATTCCACCCCAGGATCTCTAACGAATTCACAATTAAAGCAGGATATATCTGTACATTGTTTTGTTTTGACTTATTCATGAACAATGTTTGCCGGGATTGCTTTGGTGTCGATCAATGTAAATTGGGGAAACGATTTGGTATAGTATGTTACAAGTGTTCAGTGCAGGGAGATTTAACTTTTGAAGATTGGCAGAGCAGCTTAAACAGCCGATGGTTTAAAGATAAATTTCTGGAAATAACTTATTTTGAAAATTTAAACTTCTCAAGGACAGACGTAGACTTACAAAGAGAATTCCTATACAAGAAGAATTTTGACAAAAGCATACATATTTATCCTGATGCTGAAAAACAACCAACATTATATAATCAAGAAAGAGAAATCAGCTTGACGATGTCATCAATTGGAAAATTAAACAAATCCGAATCTAAAGGAAACTACATTCACATTCTCACTAAAAAGCTTGCGTTTATTATTAAAAAGAACAGAAATTTAAACAATGAAGATAAAAAAGCGTTCCTTAACCATTTAATTAAGAAATGTGAAGATGGTGATTATACGTTAATTAATTAAACATAGATTGTCTGAAATAAATATTTTTGTCTATATATATTATTTTGATTTAAGAAGCAAAATATCTTAATTTATATAATAATTTTAATTTATATTAAATTCATTGAATCGTATTAACATATGAAATTATTTTTATAGAATTCAAGAAACGAATATTGGACAATGATTTAAATACTACGGCACATATAAGAAAATACAATATAGAAATATGTTGGATAGTATATTGGAAATTCAAGCTCACAACGTATGAGTAGATAGTAGTACTTTAGTTGTTTTATGAAGGGGTAAATCCTATTCAGCTTCTTGTTGGATCTACAGATAGTAGAAATGTATTTACTTTCTTCCAAATTTAAAGTTGTCTTTATTGTAGCCTTGTACTGGGTTAACAACTCCTCAATGCGCGGGTAAGTAGTGAATGTCTGCCCTAATTTGAAGAAACTTTGTATTTGGGGTCTATCCGAAGTGCTGCTATGAAGAATTTCTGTTGTGGACCCCGTGCCTTTATCGCTGCTTGTTATGCCTTCTGATAACGTCTGTGCATCATCCAATAGAAGGGAAGGGTTTGTTATGGCAGTGTTTGGAGAACCCATGAAGCTGAACCTTTGAAAAGTATGTGTTTTGAAAATTACAATTTTAAAAATCAAATATAACTTAAACCGCTATATGATGCCTATTTTGATAGAAAATATAACATATTTTATAAAACATCCTTACAAACATCTTACTTTAACAGAAAATGTTATAGTTGTTAATCAAAATATAAAATGCTGACTCAAAAAATTCCGTCTAATTACGAATCGAAGTAACGACATTTAAAATCAACCAGGCAAATCGATATTATAAAAGCTAAATAACAACAGCTACAGAATTTATATCCAGAATTAAACAACTTTTAACGAAAAATCATGCGTGCATTTACAGAAAATCACGAAAATTGTGACGTTCATTAGCGTCACAGGTTTATAGTAATCGTCATTGGACATTAGCCCATAACAAACTAAATATAGAAAGGTCAACAGTTTGTTCCCTGACATTTAATTTGTGTTTGATTTATTTTCTAATTCGAAATTGAGTTTTAAAAACTTTTATATATGTTTAGGTGATATATTTTGGCCCAAAAACATTTCTATACTCATATAATGTTAAAATWAYRTTTGATTTATTTTCTAATTCGAAATTGAGTTTTAAAAACTTTTATATATGTTTAGGTGATATATTTTGGCCCAAAAACATTTCTATACTCATATAATGTTAAAATAACATTGGGCATGTAATAAATTTTTTTTATCAGCTGAAATGAAATACAAATTAGGAAATCAACTAAATAACTTCACCTTAAATGAGTTTCTCATTTTCACAAAACTTAGCACTTCCCCCACTTGGGTCAATATGATCCATGATGAACTTAGCACATAGGACGATTTGGGTCGATATGACCTATAGAAACCATTTACAGTCCAACCTCGATAAAATTTACAAAATTTTTAAGATTTACATGCGTAAGATTTACAAAAAACACCCATTTTCGACAATTGTTCAAAAATTATTTTTCGGGAAATGATTCAAGAATCTCCGAATTGTACATAAATTATGTGAACTTTATCCAATAAGTATTAATTAAGTGTTAAAATAGCATAGGAATCCATTTATCAAGATTTGAAAAATTATTTTTTCCCGTAAAATTTACACACGGATAAAATTTATTTTATCAAAAGTATTTCAAGTAAAAATCTTGGTTCAATATTTAAGGTATAATATGACTTTAAATATAAGTGATGGCACAAATTTAGAACCTCCAGTAATAAAATTTATAAGTTATAGCGTGGTACAAAATCATAAAAATTTATCATAATTTTGATATTCATGGATGGTTACAAATGTAGTTGCCTCATTTTACAAGTTCTGCCACAAAATCTTGTGTGTGCCTCAAAATAAAAAAATTTGTAATGGACTACAAGGGTTAAAATTAAGAAAATAATACTTGTTGGAATGCAGTAGAGTTTAAATCGGTATGTCTTTAAATATTTACTTGTTCTATAAGTCCGGTTAATCTATAAAACCTCATTATTTTTGGGTGAAGAACCGATTTTTTTAAAATGGTGAAATAGAACTTCTAATTTGTTTTAAACATTGTATTCAGCAATCTGAGTGATATTTGTTTAAGAAACTTGTCTATGAAAACTCCGATTTTGATATTTATTCTTCGTTACATGGAATAATTGAATTTCGGAAAATGTTTATTACACAACACATAAATTTATTTTATATTACTTTGAAAGTGTGTATGGCTAGTTGTAGGATAGTTTTTTTTAAATTCATGATAACATTTTAATTATTTAGTATAACCAATGTGACCATTTCTCGCCGTTATATCTGCTCGTACAATTAAAATTTAAATAACCCTTTTGTTATTGCATCGTTTTAATAATCCTTTTATAAGGATTCTATACGAGACTTTGTCATTTGAACGGGATTGGTCTTTTGGCTTCATGCCTTAAATACTTCCCAAGTCTATAAAATTGGTTTTCGTTAACCATTTATTATAAAGTTCTTATAGAACATTACCCGATTTAATCAGGTTTGTGTTTTATTTTTGAAACTCTACTTGAACCCCTCCTTGTTTCAATAATAAGGGTGCCTTTACTGGTTTTTGAACCATGGCCTTTAAGGTTAAGTAAAGAAATGGAATATCCCATTGTACCTTTTGCAACTTTATGCCCCTTTGTAGGTTGTAGGGCTTTGTTGCTACTCGTGTACGGGACATACCATTTTTGGAAAGTTAACTTTCCAATTCCAGGAATTTCCTAGAAAACGCTAAATGCTGTTCTATTAATTAGAACTTCGTGTGCATACGTTTAACTATTATTTTAAGGCATGTTTTGCCATTTTAAAAGCATCAACTACTTGTAGTAGCCTTGTAGCTTTTTAAAACCTGAATCCTTGTTTCGAAAATAAACAGTGTTTCAGAAATAGACTCACTTATAATGAGGGTTACCTATTCAAAGTTTTGATAACATTATAGGATTTTTTTAATTTTCAATCACTTGCAGTGATTTATTGGCTTGAGACATTTGGATACATTCCACTATGCCCTGTCGTATTAAGGTCGTAGACCCTCGCGTTTTAGCGTTTACGGGCAGGTAGTTGTTATGTCCCCCTGGATTCGTGGAGCCGTTGGGCCCCTGTTTTCCAGGCTACTACGGTTCGACCGAGTTCGAACCTGCTTCAGCCGGTTTAGGCCTTTCGCCCAGCATTGACCCTAGCCCCTTTATGGTGGGGCTGTCCGGTGTGCTGGTATTCGTACCTCTCGGTTTTTTTGAAATTTTAAAATTTCTAAATTTTTATATTACATTCTTAATAAATTAAACTTCTATCCATAAGTTACGATATATGGTAACCTGAAAAAAGGGGGTTTGGACAGGATTGAACTACTTGTCCTGTACAAAAGGTTATGGACGGTCTTGAACTCTACCCTATATAAAAGAATACATCTTATTCGAGAGTGTAGATATGTTAGAAATGTTCCCATCTAAAAATTACCTAACGTTTTTGTGGTTACTTATCTTTACTAAATACTATACTTCTTTATAGTTTTCAAAGTAGTTTGGGCCCTTCTAAACGAGTTTGTATCTCCAACATGTTTAGTCTATATCCCTTGTTCTTATGCATAATGACATTTAATAAATATATGGGGTTATCGATGGGATGAATTTACCCTTATTATAAATTTTGTTTATTTTTTAGGTTTTCACATTCAAACTTTATTGATGGTTTTTGTAGGTAGTTTTTAACAGTTTAATTATTTTCTTCCGAACCATCAAGCTAAAAACCACGATGGTCATTTCGCGTGTTATATTTATGTTTTAGCTCCATTTGCATTCATTTGGCTATGTTCTTATTCATAAAGACTGTTAGGAAAACTATTTACATTAGAATAAAGACAACGGTAAGAAATTCCTCCCATCATGTCTCAATCTAAGGTGAACAAAACCTTTTCTGTAGTTTGACAGACTACAGTAAATATTGATATAGTGGAATTTCAATTTATTTCTATGAAATTTAGTCCACTATCAGTGATATTTACATTTTTATAAACTATAAAATTACCAATATTATGTTAAAGATATGGAATTGATAGATCTTTAAATGATAAATAAATTGGTAAATTTTAGAATTATATCAATGAATTGGTGAAAGTTGAAATATACAATTGTTAACTAAAATTTCGGATTTCGTCATTAGATTATATAAATGATTAAACCATTTATATTCAATACAATCTTTACAACGTATTTTCAAACGCTCTAAAATGACCTTAAAGGAGGTTTGGGCTAAATTTAATAAAATAGTAAGGTTAAAATTTGAAAATTTAAATTTTGAAAAATCCTATAGGGTCATGCATATCAGTAAACCCCACGGCCCATCGTACAGGAACCCTGGGTCAATGCTGAGAGAAAGGCTTAAACCGGCCAGCATGTTGAGAACATAGTCTCTTCTCGTGCCTGTATGATGGATGCCTTTAAGAGAGCTAGAACCTCATCAGGGTCTCACACGATAGCCACCCCACCAAAGCTAAACCGCTAAGGTCATGAGCCTTAATATACAAGGGGTGGGCGGAAGGTATACAGATGATAACGACGTCCAAAGTATTACGATACAACATGGGCTGATAGAACTTTTAAACTGTCAAATTGGATGATTGCACTCAAGCAAACTCTCATTATTTTTGAAACAAGGTTTATTTTCGAAACAGTGTTATTCCTGAAATATGGAATATTCTTGAAACAAGAATAGAATGCCATAAAATTTGATGGGCTACACAAGCCCAGGAAAAGTTTTTTAGTAGCAATACTTCTTATAATAAACATTTTAAGACCGTTTGCCTGATATATGTTAAATCAGGGCACGGCATTTCAACAAGGGGTTTATTCACAAAATGAAATTTTAACTTCTAGTTTGTGGTCCAAAACCAAAAACACCCCCATAACAACTCTATAGACTTAGATATAGAATCGGGGGTCAAGGTTTAGAACGGGCCACAAACGTATGACTTTATGAAAGCTGAAAAGCCTGTACAAGTGCAATATAAATTGGTACATATCAATGGTTTACTGCAGCACAAAGCATACTTTAAAACGACACTGACAAACCCTAAACAAGATAGCATTTGTTTTTGTACATGAACTAAACCTCGTAATAACATGTTTATTCATAAGGGGTTCTTGTTGGAATAATGAAAATTGGAAGATTGATTTGGGAATAACCATATTCAATGCAGACATGAGAACAACCGGTCCGACCCGATCGGGTCGAGTTCGGGCGGAAGAAGGACCCAAAATCGCTAAAAATTCTCAACAAATCGTGAAACATAAAAATAATGAAAATAAAATAATATATGCTTCAGATATATGTTCCAGTAATTAAGCAGATGTGTGAAAGATTCCCAACGGAGTATTTGGAGCCTTATTTCTAAAAAAATTTGAACACCCACTCATATTTTGAGGTAAATTTAAACAGAATTTTTGAAATTACATGATAAATTACTACCAAAAAATTTGTATTTTCTACCCGAACCCGCCCAACCCGATTCGGGTCATGCGCGGGTAGGGAAAACACGCAAAATTCTCATGTCTCGTTCAATGTAAACATGTGTCAAGTTAAAAGAAGTTATTTTGTACAATGTTAAAAGCAGAGATGGGCGTTCCGTTCCGATCCGACCATTTCCGACCCGATCGGGTCGAAAGCGGTCGGAAAAACATGCAAAATCGTCAAAAATTCTCAACAAAACCCTAAAGACCATTATAAAGGAAAATACCAAAATTATTGATTTTTTCAGGCTCAAATTTTTGATTAATGGCTGTGTTCCGAATTTTGGAATATATTTTTTATTTATATAAGTTTGTTTGTCCATAAAATACAAAAATCAGCCAATTTCACCAAAATATTCATACAAAATTTCCTATGACAATTTTAAACCTATAATTATTATTAATTAAGGCACTATCACTTGGCCACTTCAGCCCTTCCCTGTGAAACCAATGGATTCCATTTAAACTTGGTGGTTCACTTTGGATCTCCCTAGCCTACTCTTGGTTCCCCAGAGCCGTTTAAGGCCCTGCGATAACCCTAAAAGGGTTTCTAGATCAGTCTGTCACACTCACTTACTTTTGCCTATTCTTCCCTCTGGGGATTTCAGCGCGTAAGGAATGGCCAGGTGACTGGGGTATTATTTACCAGGCCGCTGTGGTATCTAGTGATACCACTCCGTTTATTCACCAAGGGTAAAATAAACGGAGACCTTTAGGTCTATGCGATGAGCCCAAGGGGTTGACGCAAAGTTCTACCACCTTCTCGTTGAGAACTGGTATTCATGGTTCACCTTCCCTTTGGGCGGTTTACCGGGCCTGTGGCCAGGGAATCATAAATTGATTCCGGGCCCGTCTTTTTATTGTGGGCCTGCGGCCCCGCATTAAAGCGTTAATGACGGGACAGATCAACTTGGTTCCCCATCTGGCYTTATTGTCTCCCTAATAGGGGACCAGACAGGGGTTGGGTTATAGGCCGTGTTGAAGGCCGGGAGGAATATGGAGCCCTTGTCGCGCTAGTTGTTGCGACCTCGGGCTCATCACCTCCATCCTGGGCTCGTGTTGCACTCCGCAGTGATACCCAGGGAAAATTTTAAATTTTAAAAATTTTTCTTTCTCCTCGAACTGATATTTAAAATTTTGGTCCTCTCTTCCCAAAATTTCGTATTATTCTTATACCTTTACAGGTGTTAAAAACATAACCAACTGAAACTTTCAGTAGGCGTGCCAATGTTCTGTAAGATCTGTGTTTCTCGTAAAGTCTCTTGACTGAGGAAGCTGGATATTTGATAGTCATTTTTATAGAAAAAAATTAAATTTGGAAAACTTTAGTTATGTATTGTTCCTCGGATATCAAACATCGAGTAATTTAATACAGACTTCAATGAAAATAAATTATATTTACTTGGGTGTTCTCTATTCCTTAATGTATAATATAAAGTTTTATATTTTTAAATTTTAAATTTTTACCTAAAAAGACATTCAGATATTCGAGCCACAAGAACATGAAAAGCCATAAAATGCACAAGTACAGCAATACAGATGCACAGCTTCCACTATACTTATTATCTTTATATCCAAATACTGCTAAAAGGACAGAAAGTGGAACTGTATTTCGAGAGTAAAGAATGAGTTAACACATTTAAGTGACTGTGAGCCGAATCAATGCAAAGTATCCTCAATAATGATTTCTAAGGATCAAATGGGCTTGATATAGAGGCAAAGTTCTGCTATAACATTCTTAATCATAGCATTTAAAAGAAATCGCACAGTTACTGAAAACTTCAAAATATTCAAATAGGGATGAAAATAAAAAAGTTAGGAAATTGAAGAAAGCTAGGAATAGTGATATTGTGAAGATATAATTAATTGAATATTATGACTAAGAATGATTGGGTGGTTTAGTTTAAAAAAATGACTTGTTCTAACTGAAAATAATTAAATTTGACACTAATAGTTTTCAATTGAGAAAGTACAATGTTATATTTTTTGTTGTATAAATTTATTAAATTTATTCGTAACAAATATTGAAGTGAATTCATCAATAAAATTCTCCAGTTAATTTATACACCGAATGTAAAACATAAATGTTATAGAATTAGTGACAATTAAAT
>JASNJN010001951.1:0-14936 GCA_030180075.1 Mikrocytos mackini
AAGATTATGAAAAAATGTGGAAGATTCGACTTTTTGGGGAAGATCATGTAAAAACGGGGAGGAACGTGAAAAAATGGGGAAGATGGGAATTTAACCCATTCTTTTAAAACACTTGTATTTAGCAGTCGAATTCCTTTTTAAAACAGTTGTAGATATCTTCCATCTGATATGCATCTAGACGATCTTTGCGTAGTTTTTCGCGCTTTTTGATTTKTYATATTTAACACTTTAGCGACCGCTCGGGTCTATATGGCCAAATATCCCTTTACAAAAATTACCGTTTGGGTCTATATGACCCCAAAAATCTAACATATTATTTCTTCTTGGCCATATAGACCCCAAAAAATCCAATCTAAAACTAGAGTTCAGGTCTATTTGACCAATAGTGACTTTGCAAAAATTACCATTTGGGTCATATAGCCCCAAAATATCCAATCCATAATTACAGTTTGGGTCTATTTGGCCCATAAAAATATATACGAAAATTAATACTTGAATCTATTTGACAGGCAAACCCAGACATGTTAAATATGTTTTATTCAATTTTTTACTAAATCCGCATAATGCAGAGGTCATTTAAAAAATATTCTACTACAAAATCTGAAAATTTTCGGCCAAAATAACAAAATTTTGATATTTTATTTTGCGTAGATATTTAGGAAAACTAAAAACCTTCATTTAAAAATTTATGAGTTTTCCAGATTTCCCAACCAATGATTATTATGGAATTTCTTTCAAAAACCTAATTAATCACCCTAATTAGAAAAATAAATACAATCAGACATAATAATATTTACGAAAGTCTGTTTATTTTTGGTATGGCTTTTAAACATTATTTTTGACGCAATTGCACTTACACCTGGCCGCTTCAACCCGTTACACGGTTATCCCGAATTCCCTTGACTCGCAAGAGGTGTGTTTTGTTCTGGATTCTHTTKWWKATCTYTATTTTCCTACATAAAACAAAAAATCACATAAATCAAACATCTTGGTCAACTTCTAAACTTGCAAAATYATACATAAATTTATGAACGTTAGGAAATAGATAATGGTGAAATTACATGAAGCATTGCCATAGAAGCAGTTATAGAGATCTTCAAAAGAATCCAGAACAAAACACACCTCTAGCGAGTCAAGGGAATTCGGGATAACCGTGTAACGGGTTGAAGCGGCCAGGTGTAAGTGCAATTGCGTCAAAAATAATGTTTAAAAGCCATACCAAAAATAAACAGACTTTCGTAAATATTATTATGTCTGATTGTATTTATTTTTCTAATTAGGGTGATTAATTAGGTTTTTGAAAGAAATTCCATAATAATCATTGGTTGGGAAATCTGGAAAACTCATAAATTTTTAAATGAAGGTTTTTAGTTTTCCTAAATATCTACGCAAAATAAAATATCAAAATTTTGTTATTTTGGCCGAAAATTTTCAGATTTTGTAGTAGAATATTTTTTTAATGACCTCTGCATTATGCGGATTTAGTAAAAAATTGAATAAAACATATTTAACATGTCTGGGTTTGCCTGTCAAATAGATTCAAGTATTAATTTTCGTATATATTTTTATGGGCCAAATAGACCCAAACTGTAATTATGGATTGGATATTTTGGGGCTATATGACCCAAATGGTAATTTTTGCAAAGTCACTATTGGTCAAATAGACCTGAACTCTAGTTTTAGATTGGATTTTTTGGGGTCTATATGGCCAAGAAGAAATAATATGTTAGATTTTTGGGGTCATATAGACCCAAACGGTAATTTTTGTAAAGGGATATTTGGCCATATAGACCCGAGCGGTCGCTAAAGTGTTAAGATACAACAAATCAAAAAGCGCGAAAAACTACGCAAAGATCGTCTAGATGCATATCAGATGGAAGATATCTACAACTGTTTTAAAAAGGAATTCGACTGCTAAATACAAGTGTTTTAAAAGAATGGGTTAAATTCCCATCTTCCCCATTTTTTCACGTTCCTCCCCATTTTTACATGATCTTCCCCAAAAAGTCGAATCTTCCACATTTTTTCATAATCTTCCCCAAAAAATCGAATCTTCCCATTTTAACTATATCCTCCCCAAATTTTTTGTTTGAAAAATTATGTATATTATTTCATAAGTATTCGAACACGCCCTACACGTTTTTTGTCGACAAAAAACAAAATTATGTAAAATAACATTCGAAATTTTATATATTAAACCTCCCATTAACTGGAAATTAAACGAGGATATATGTTTACAATGTTCGATCAATGTATATTCCAAAGTTAATCCTTGAGTAATTGTTTCTCAAGCCAATATCCAATTATTTTTATTATAACAAACATAACTGGGTTTAAAATGTAAATATAGTTGATAAAATATGATGTTTGTATATTTTACATGGATTATATCCTAGATAATATCTTTACACGTTCTTAATCCAATGTAAATGAAAATATATTTGGTCAGAACTAGTTTCCTTTCTGTATTTCTATAACATTTTATTAACACATACATCATATTTTATGCAATCAAAAGACATTGTCCCAGAGGTTTGCATGTCCAAACGTAATTTGTATATTCCAAAAATAAAGTTTGAAATGAAAAATCACATATCTTTAGTGCTAGAGGACGTTAGCAGTCTAAAGACAACATCAGCATGTTTATACCACCACACACAACTACTTTACATTATACATATAGTATATATGGCGAATTGAACGTGAAATACAATCTACAAATTCCACAACCGCCGAAAATTACATCCTATAACGCTTTGTTCACTAGAATTAGATCTGTAGATAAGGGGATACAATTAGAGAACGAGTTTACAACATCAAAATCATATGAATATGTGGTGAAGCTATAATGCGTAATTTTAGATGAATTCACTAATATATGGGACTAAACCTAAATTGATATCAATAGGTAAAGAAAACACTCTTATACAGACATAGATAGGTTTAGTGATGATTCAAACGGTATATCAATGTGTATATTACACGTAATCTAAGGTCGAACAAAGGGCATTTATATTCCGAATGTTGTCGGGGAAGTCTATAAGAAGACAACAGAATGGAATAGAGAACGCATGGAGATTTATAATACCACTATATTTGATTCTATAATTAAATAATGGGTTTAGTTGTTGTAGATATGGTGATTGTTGGTGTTATGTTTCAAAAAATAATTGTAAATAGAGCAAAATGTTTTGATTATTCAAAATGATTTATTTTGTTGTCTTTCTATGGCAAAGAAAAATATCAATTTTGAGTAATATTGTTATTAAACTTCAGATATAATAAATTGGAAATACAAGCTAATATAATCCGTCAATTAGATATTTTTATTCGTCTATTCACAAATTCCTAACAGTGTTGATCAACTTCGTTTCTTGTTGTGTGTAATTTATAGGGTTTTCTCAAAACCTTCCTATAATTGGCATACACAAAACACATACTTCAGTTTGTTTGTTCGTTCCGAGTATCTTATACAAAGTTATACTCTATAACCATTTTTTGTTACAACTTAGACCGCGTTGTTTATCCTTTAAAGTTATCTTTGAAAGTCTTAGATGTGTTCCCGTATAGGAGCAAAGTGCTTTGATTATAAATCAACTCTAAGCCAATTACAGAACCTCAAATGTTAAAACCATTAACTCGTTGTTAAAATAGATCCTGGTAAGTATAGCATAAAGAGAACCGAAACGATGGTTCCTATTCTTGGTGGTGTAAATTTAAATGGTATCTTTATATAAGTGTTATTTAAAGTACAAAACGTCATATGATGTACTTCTAGGCGGCTGTGGTATTTGTTGCTTGTATTTCATGTTGAATTTGAAATATATGCAATATGTGTAATGTGCTGTAATTGTGTGTGTTGATATAAACACACTGGTGTTGTCTTTAGGCTATAGATGCCCTCTAGTACTCAGGATATGTGATTTATAATTTCAAACTTTATTTTTTGTAATATGCACAAGTCTAACAAATACGTATTGACAAACCAAACCCCTGGAATAATGCCTTTTTATTTCATTAAACATGCTACATATGTTTATAACATGTTATAGATGCATAGCAAACAAACAAATTTTGACCAAATATATTTCTCAAATTTTAAAGTTCTAATTCAAATACACATTAAATTAGTTTCACAGGATAAAATACACCACTATTCAAAGGCCATAATATAATTTTGATAAATACGGGTCGAGTCTAAACGAATAGAACCACCAACCAGAAATTGGCCGAGAACATATCAATCTATACAACACCTTCCCATTTATAACCAAACACTGGCATTTATCCTATTCTGGTATAATAGAAAGTAATGAAAATCAAGAAACTACTTAGTCATTTCATTAGCAATAGTCATAACTAGTGTTGTGCAAAATATTCCATTTTGCCAAAATGCATATTTTATAACCAAAAATGCCCCAAAATATTCCGTAAATGTCGTGAAATATTCCCTAAAGTGGCAAAATATGCTATAAAAATTTTTGACCCATCCGAAATTTTCAAAAAATTTGAATTGTTCTATATTTTGTAGCCTAAGATAAACAACATATAAAATTTCATAAAAAACGGAATATTTTGCACAACCCTAGTCATAACATATAAGAAACTTTGAGAATTTAAAACGTTAGAATACAGTGCAAACATCATTCCCCTCCTTTCTCCACTCCAAATAACTCTGGCCCTTGTAGCAGCTGTGTTAGTTTCAAAGGAAGGACGGGTGGATCTTATCATCAAAATGTGTGGAGAAACTAAACATACTAATATGTTCTTAACTTTGTTCTTCACATTGATAGCAATTATCAACATAATATCCTTACACCATACATACAGCGCCTCCAGAATTCATACAACCCCATCGAACACGCTGATAATACTGTCATTTATTTCCCCATTAACAAATAGGCCGCTTGCTTTCTTAAAGATTCTTTCTTCACATATAATAGTATCTAGAGACTCCAAATTACCGTTTTGTCGAGGAATTCGGTAACGGTAATGATCATCAAATACCGGTAATTTACCGCCGGTAATTGACTTTTGAAGATCACAAAAAAGAAATAAAATAATGATGATAATTTAAATATTCTGTATTTTAGAAATTGTATGTTTCAATTTTATAAAGTTATATATTGGTATGCATGTTAGTGATACACTATTGAAGATTTGTCAAGCTAAATATCCAAAATAAATTTGCCAAAATATACTTTTAAAAAGTATCTTGAAAACTTAAGATAAATAAGGGTTTCATAATCATGCCCAGATATTTATTAGAAATAGTTAATAACTATAATTATAAAAAATTAATTTCGTATACAAATGAGATGAATCGCATTTCGGAAAATGATAATATATGTTATAAAAATTAAATTCATTAAACTAATTTAGTTTTCTAACCAACCAATGTTGAAATAAAATAATTGGTAAACTAAAACATCTACATTATATTTATTAACTAAATCAAATCGATTTTGTTTTCAATTATATAACATTTTTTAGAAGATCATTATGTATTTTATACGTATTTCATAATATTTTAAATATTACATCATTTTTGAAAATTATTAAAAATTGCATTAAATATATCTGTTTAATATAAAATAGAAAATTATTAATGTTATACCAGAATAACAGTAAATTTTAAGTCAAATTTTTAAAAAGTTAATTTTATGTACCTTTCAAAATAATAAAATCCGATTTTATCATTAAAAAAAGGCATTAAAACAAAACAAAATTAGAATAAGTATAAACGCGTTAAATGTAAATTTTACAAAAAAATGACGTAGTTCAGTTTAGATTTATAACATTTTTCATATTTATTTTATTCTAAAATTCCGTATTATGTCGTTGTACGCCTATGGAATGCCTGCCCGATAGTATCTCTTCTTCATATAACTGCCCCGACGTTTCCTTTCAATCGGGGCAGTTGACGGGGCTTATAGCGGCGTCTTCCACTGCTCTTAGAAGTGGGGGTTTGTTTTGAAGTAGAAAATAGGGGTTGGCCGGACCCCAGAAAACATGGCCTTTCTTTTAAAGTCCCTTTGCACGCCTCCAGTTCATAATAGCAACAATGCTACTCCCTGGGGCGTGCAATTAAAAATTTTGATTTTTCAAAAGTTAAATTTTCAAAACTAAAATTTAGGTTTATGACAAAGGGGAAAGCATACACTTCGAAAATCAATAGAATTGGTATATATCAAGGGCTACAATAGAATTTGCCTCAAAAAGTGTGTAATTGCCTCAAAAGTGTGTAAATTGCCTCAGWAATGTGTATATGTCTCAAAATCTTGTRTGTGCCTCATTTGTTCTGTGGCCTCAAAAAAAAAAAAATTTTAATGGACTACAAGGGTTAAAATTATGAAAATAATACTTGTTGGAATGCAGTAGAGTTTAAATCGGTGTGTTTTTAAATGTTTACTTGTTCTATAAGTCCGGTTGATATATAGATTCTCATTATTTTGGGCGAAGAACCGATTTTTTCAAAATGGTGAAATAGGACTTCTAGTTTGTTTTAAACGTTGTATTCAGCAATTTGAGCGATATTTGTTTGAGGAACTTGCATATGAAAACTCCGATTTTGATATTTATTCTACGTAACATATAAAAATTGAATTTCAGAAAATCTTTATTACACAACACATAAATTTATTTTATATTACTTTGAAAGTGTGTATGGCTAGTTGTAGGATAGATATAGATAATATATAAAAGAAATAAAATTTTAAAGATGTTGGGGGTATCTTTAACTCGTATGAGGCACATACAATATTTTGAGGCATATACACATTTTTGAGGCAATTTACACACTTTTGAGGCAATTACACACTTTTTGAGGCAAATTCAATTGTAGCCGACTAAAACCAACCCTGACAATGGTTATTAAAAAAAGTTAGTTTATTTGGAGCAAACAGCTTGTATGTTTGTCAAATAAACGAACATAATATATTTGATTTGTTTTGATGATTATATATTTACATATTTTACTTGTGTCCGAATGTGATCTAGCCGTAGGATCATCCACTGGTTACGAGGAACTGGTAGGTTCGATTCCCGTGGTTGGGGTAAATTGGATTTTGGAAACAAGCTCTTTTCCTTCGTAACATCCGTTGCGAAGGTCACGAAGGAAAAGAGTAAGGCGGGGGCGTACCTTCCCGTTTCATTTTTTAAAAGTGGCCAAATAAACCAGGATCACCCCCAGATGTCTGTTGAAACGAAACACTATTAATATTGGCTGCAGGTTTTATCTTCTTTTCAATTTCGTTTTGTAATTCGGGGAGTTTATTCTTAATGTTATTTGAAATCGTTTTTCTATTTTGTATTTGCTTAGTAAGGAAAAGATTTATATCTTTTAAGTGCATATGAGACCCATAATCGATAAGATACTTACAAAATTCCTTAAACTCATTATTTTCTATTAGTCTGAACGCGGATGGCGAGGAAACAAGAAATTCTCGATTTTTAAGATTAATTTTGTCGTATTCTCTAGTAGGAATCGGTGTCAGTTTTTAAGGAAGTTGGTAATCGTCGCTGTTGTAGAGGGCTTGCATTTAGAAATATGTCTTTTCAAATGGCTAGTACCATAGGAACTCTTGTTGGTTGGCGAGTGAGTTGTAAATACGCTTCCACAGTGGTTACTTCAGATGAACCCGACAAGTAGTTTGTTATTGTTCTTATAAGACAGGGAGAGAAGTTATATCAAAACTCCTCTTTATTGGGTTCAAAAGTCCCTTTATGTAGGGCTTTTCTAGTAAGCATAACTTCTACAAGCTTCTTGTTTTGCTGTACAATCGTCATTTTTAAAATTTTAAATTTATTTAGAAGCATTTTTATATACTACACCAGGCTTTAACACAGGATCAACAAAACTATAAGTCTAATAATAACCAATATTGTGAAGTTAAACGTACCCCGGGCAATAAGAGTATTCAATAACAACATACGGTAAAAGCAACATTTTAAACTAAGCAAAGATCAAATTAGGATAGAAACACATCGAAACTGAAGCCCGGACCCAGCCCACGACCCAACCCTGCTTCAGCCGTTGAACGTTGCTTTTCGAAGATGGATCATTTACTCTCCGATGAAAGACATTTTAAACACAATTCAATGGAGAACTATATTATTTTATATTACAATAACTTCTTTTAGGGACGATATTTTTCATTAGATTAAATAATTAGTAGACATTTTTTATTTTATATTTATTTAAGTTTTCATATTATGTCAATAATACATATATATTAGTTCCTCATTTTATTAAAATATTTTCGAGCTTTAAAACCAAAAATTAATGTTGAATTAGATATTGTTTTAGAAATATTACTAAAAATAACCTTTTAAAAAGGGTAATATTTGTTAACAATTTATATTTTATTAAAAAATGGTCAAATTATATAAAGTTTAGGTTAATTTTTTGGTTGCTCTACTCATTATATTACCAGAACACAATTTATTCAAAAAAATTTGAAAATATTATGATTACAAAAAAGATGTTCCCGGGTGACGTCTATATGCACCCAAATTTATTTCTCCTATATTGATCATTTTCAAAAATTTACTCTTATAACTGCTTTAATATGTTCTAATATTTAGGATGGTGGACTGTCATGTCTCAATGTCTATATTGTAAGTTTTCTGGTGTTTGCATTTTTTAAAATTTTTATTTTGTATTTAAAAAACAACGTTTACCGAACCACGGGCCAATTCAGCCGCAATTCTTCCTTGTGAAAGCACAAAACAGTTACAGTTTACACCGGGCATCTAGTTTTGTCTCTATAAAGAAGTTGGACCATGGAATCAATACTCAACCGCTATTTATGGCCCCACCTCAAGTAATAACACAACACACGGTCTTTAAAAGAAGAGAACATCTCCATGGCATGATAAGAATGATTTCAACTGGATCAGCTTATCAGAGAAGTTCACCCATAAACACCAAACTTACGGAAGACAACCAATATACCACAGAACGTTTTGAGAAATAGGAACCATATAAAGCGATGACAGGGACTAGTACACTTCTTTCCATATATGGTTATTTCGTTATACTTTTTAACTGATTGGAAGTTTGGATCTTTGGGAAGTTGTGATGATTATTCTAATGTTGATAGTGTTAGTATTTATAGAGAAATTAATATTTCCATCTGATTTAGTAAGAATATGCGAAAGAGAACAATGTCTATTTATAACTTTAAAGGAGAGTTGAGAATTTCCGACCCGACCGCCCGAACCCGACCCGTTCGGGCGGAAGAAGGCCAAAAAAACGCTAAAAACTCTCACATGGATGCACTTTTAAAAATATACACAATTTTACTAATTTACGCTAGATATTTACTTAATTTTATTTATTAAATAGTTAATTTACTCTAATATTAGATTCTAACATGAAAACAAGTTAATACAAATAATTTTTGAGCTTTGATTTGTTATTTTTGAATATCATTAAATTTGGGGAATTAAGTTTTTGGTAGAAAATATTTTACAAATTTCCTACCCGACCCGCCCGACCCGAAGGCGGGGCGGGTCGGGTCGGGTCGGGTCGGGTTCTGGATTTAGGCAAAATTCTCAACTCTGCTTTAAAGACGTGCGCAACATTATGGACACTAATTGTAGAATATGATCAAAGGGAAGACATATATAATAAATAAATATGTTATTATTTAAATAATAAGAATGAACTTGATATTTTAAAAATTGTTGTTTTTTAATGTTGAATTTTACTTAATTAGTAATATGAAAATATTGATAATTTATCTAGTCATAATTTTAAGATTTTATAAATACAATCAGTCATTCCCATATTATAGATAATCCAGTTGTCTATGAATACTAATTGTTGGTTCTCAAATTACATATTCCTATGTTTAATGACTATATCGCCGTATTCTCATTAAACAGCGTATTGCGAAACCTCATCTTTATTGTACTGCTATTATTGAACTGGCATGTCATGTTCTTTGTATTTAATGATGTTTCAATTCGTATAGATGGTATTTAGTGTATATTTAGTGTGTGTTGTGGGGTTTTTTGATTGTGAGGTGCAAATGTCGACCGTGAGTGCTATATCTGTCGTCGATTAGTAAACAAGATAATTAGGCTGGAATTCAATCTGCCACAAATTTTCTAATCTGCCATAAATTTTTCAATCTGCCACAAATTATCCTGACAGCCACAAATTTTTTTTTGCCACAGTTTTTGAAATTGAATTTGAAAAAATTTCTCCATTTTCATTGAATTTTAATTTTCTGAGCAAAAAAAATTTTTTTTTGTGATTTTCAAAAATTGAATTTTTGCCCAAGAAAAAAATTTCAAATACAAATTTCCTAATAAAAAAATTTCGGAACAAAAAATTTTTTTGCTAAAATAGCGTTTTTATGCTCTAATTAAAATTTTTGAAAAAAAAAATTTTTTTGGATTTTCGAAGGGGGTGCATCAGATGGTTTTCAAAAAATGTCGGACCATAAAAACTCATCTTTTGGCGTGAAATTTTTTTTGAAATTTATTTAGCAAACGTATTTTGAGAGATCTACAAAAAGATACTTTCCAAAAATTTCATAGAATTTTCAATCAATTTAATATGAAAATTTTCGAAATTTAGGTTAAATTTCGCCTTTTTTGAGCCCTCAAGATATCAAGTATTTTTCGAAATTTTTTCTCAAAATTGTTTTATCGTTAAGATTTCGCCCGTTAAAAGCTGTAAAAAATTTTTCAGAAAAAATCTTATATTTTCGTTTGCGACTTTTTGAGCCAAAATCAAAATTTTTGGTACAAAAAATTCGAAATTTTTTTTCGATAAAAATTTCAAAAATTTCACCAAGAATCATTTTATAACTCAAGTGGCATGTTAATTTAGTATGTATAGTGTTTAAATTTAGATTTTTATCGAAAAAAAATTTCGAATTTTTTGTACCAAAAATTTTGATTTTGGCTCAAAAAGTCGCAAACGAAAATATAAGATTTTTTCTGAAAAATTTTTTACAGCTTTTAACGGGCGAAATCTTAACGATAAAACAATTTTGAGAAAAAATTTCGAAAAATACTTGATATCTTGAGGGCTCAAAAAAGGCGAAATTTAACCTAAATTTCGAAAATTTTCATATTAAATTGATTGAAAATTCTATGAAATTTTTGGAAAGTATCTTTTTGTAGATCTCTCAAAATACGTTTGCTAAATAAATTTCAAAAAAAATTTCACGCCAAAAGATGAGTTTTTATGGTCCGACATTTTTTGAAAACCATCTGATGCACCCCCTTCGAAAATCCAAAAAAATTTTTTTTTTCAAAAATTTTAATTAGAGCATAAAAACGCTATTTTAGCAAAAAAATTTTTTGTTCCGAAATTTTTTTCTTGGGCAAAAATTCAATTTTTGAAAATCACAAAAAAAAATTTTTTTTGCTCAGAAAATTAAAATTCAATGAAAATGGAGAAATTTTTTCAAATTCAATTTCAAAAACTGTGGCAAAAAAAAATTTGTGGCTGTCAGGATAATTTGTGGCAGATTGAAAAATTTATGGCAGATTAGAAAATTTGTGGCAGATTGGAATTTAGCCAGATAATTATATAGTACTTATCTTGTAGGGAACTTGGAATTGGGTATAGTGTGAAGTGTAACGATTTATCTGGAACTTTCTTTTAAAATTTTATGAACATTAAAGACAAGTTTGTGGTCGGCGCCACGTTTAAATCACATGATGAGCTTTTAGTTAGGCTTGAGAAGTATAGAACAGACAACAAGCTAACTTTGAAATGCGGCCGCTCTGAGTCAATTACAAACTGCAAAAACAAACCCAAAAACTTAAGCAAGGACCCTCGTATACTTGACAAACTAGTTCACACTCGTATACAATACACCTGTGAGTTTGGAAAGAAGAGGCAAACCACAGCATGTGTCGGAAACAATGAACATCAACAGAATGGACATCAAGAAAAAAAAGACAAACAAAGACTAGGAAAATAGGATGCCGATTCTTGTTGGAAATAAAGGCAGGGAACAGTTTACTAAGAATCACCAAACTTGTGGAGCATGACCCATACCCATGCATTTCTCTCAGTAAACCAAAACTTGCTGACAATATAATTGCGACAGCTTCTATTAACTACAACAATCATGCTAATACAACCCGTATAGCAAATTGGATCTCCGATACAACACGACAATTCATTGATACCAAAGACGTTCACAACATGCTGAAGAAAATAAAAAAACAAAATAGCATTTATAAGAATAATTATAATAAGTTATTAGAAAGTAAAGTACTAATTCCAATTTATTCGTATACTAACAAAATGAGTGTTGTTGGTTATATCTATTTTACTCCTCGTATGAAACAATTATGGACTTATTATTCTGATACATTATTAATGGACAGTACTTTTGGGTTATTAAAAAACAAATGGAGTTTTTTTCAAATCATAGGAATAAATGGTGAAGGTCATAGCGAGTTATTATTGAGTTTTTTTTCAGCTGATGAAACTTATAACTAGGGCAACCCATTTATTGCGCAATAAAATTGCAATATTTGCACTAACCTTTTTTCATTTTTGTACATAATTTGCAGTAAAAACCGGCCAAATAATTACATTATCAAACCATGAGATTCATTATTTTCTACAAAAATTAACTATATATATTTTATATAATGTTTGTATGGTGTAGAATTTTCAATTCCCGAGTCTCTAATTTATCTTGAATTGAGAATGCATTTTAAAATCTATTTTCCGAAGTAAAATGAAAAAATTATCGAGAAATTTTATGTTTCAAATTTCAATCCGTGGGAATTAAAAACTTTTCACTTGATCTGTTCAAGAACATCAACATTCCGATTTGATATAAATTCCAACGAGATAATATAACATAAAACGTTAGATCACAAGATAAAAGCTGATGAAATAGACAAACAGATCGAGAGACACCAGAACAGCTCCTAACCAATTCTCATCAAAAGAGTACGGCGAAAGGTGACTGAAAAGTGCCTCTGCTATTTCTTCTGGATATAATAGCGATCGCCTATGCTAGAAAATATATTGAACTGTTGGCAGATGCAATGTCCAGCACGTGCTGACCAATGATGTAAATAAAAAAGAAAAATAAATATTTCGAACTTGTATAATCCTAGATCAGATTTAGGGGTTCCATTAAGACTTTCAAAATTATCCAGTTGAAACGACTGCAGCGTCATCAATTATTTTGACAAATCACTCAGTTCAATCTACTATGTAAAACAAAAGTTAGTTTTTCTATGAATGGCTTATGATCAAGGCTACACGCAAAGGAAAAATAAAATAAACATTTATATTAAATAAAAACCAAGACAAATATTTTAAATAAGCATTTTTATGGGTTTAAGTGCCCGATTAAAACCGATGGATAATACTGAGCTTTGAACTGGATTTCATTAACGTTTTACCCCAAATTTGAGGTAGTTTAATCGCTTTTTCGAGTTATAATATGTGGATATGTATCAACTTGTAAAAATTTATCCAGGTGGCCTAAACTGCAAAATGACATACTAAAAAAAATTTCAGGAAATTTAAGAATGTAAAATTTTCAAAAAATCTAAAATCCAAAATTTTTTAATTCGTGAGTAGTATATTGACATTTGGGCTATTTTCAGATTTGAGTTTTTGATAAACTTTTAATATCAAATTTCTGAAAATTAAAGAGGCGGAGGCCACGTTTTTGGTGATATTAAAGAGGTGTGATCTTATAATATATGTTTTTAACCAGGGCCCATTGTATGTGATATTTTCTGAAAATTTTGATAGTAAATGGTTTGTTTTATTTTGTGTGGTTTCTAAGATAGAATATGGCATTTAAAGAAATTTYGAAGTCCAYWCACAAATTATTTTYGAAAAAGTACTTTTTTGGCGAAACAAATTTTGAAATTTACAAAGAAATCCCATATCAAATGGTTTGAAAAGCTTTTATCACATTTCAAAAATTAATTATGTTTCAATAAATGTTGATACAGATGAAAAACACATTTAAAGTATGATCTAAATTTATACCTCGGCATGTATTGAAAATTTCTACCAAGAACTACTCCTCGTATAACAAATTTTCGCGTATAACAAACAAAAAATCTTAAATTTTACAAAACTTTGTTGTATCGAGTGTTCACTGTATTCTTCATTTTAAGTTATATTCTTCGTTTTTTAATTTATTTCTTGAAAACATATTTTAAATACTTGCTTATTTTTTTATAATTTTTTTTGTTTTATGAAGCTTTTATAATCATTGTCATCTATGTAATTAATTCTCACAACTAAAGTTTTCATATAATGAAGATAATTTAAAGTTATGGTTTGAGATTTTTTGTTATTTTGCCTTCTGTTGTCGACCTTAGTTCTACATAAAGCTTGGCAAGAAAAACACCATTAGCTATTTTGTCAATTAAATGTTGTTTAGTTTGCGAAGTTACTTTTATTTTGTCCCAACCAGGTTCATGGACATGGAATAAGGAGTATTTAATAACATATGTAGAGTTTGTTGTTTTAGTAATGGTTATGAAAGCTATGCATTTTCTTTGATTTTCATGTATGAAGTTACATTTATAATATTCACGTTATCTTTTGCATTATTTTTCTTTATATTTCTTGTTGCAGCGATGAAAGTCCATAATATGTTTTAAAATATGGTCTCCAATTATTTAATTCAATTCCATTTTTAATATATTTAAAATTCGGTTTAATTTTTAGTTTATGAAAATTGTTGCAATGGTTTATAAATAGTTTGTTTGTTGAAGGTCTACAGTTTTAGTAAAAYWTGRMCTCCTTTAAAAATAAGCTTTTTATTTTCTTGAACGACTCGTTCCTTTTATCCTTTCCCTTTATCAACCGCACTTTATACTCAAAGCCACTCAAGGAAGAAATTGGCCCTACCATCAACATGACACACGAGTATTGAGTGTTGTCATCGTGGAATCTGTCTAGTATTGTAGAG
>JASNJN010001956.1:0-12763 GCA_030180075.1 Mikrocytos mackini
GTTTTATGGAAGATAAATAAAACTTTTTTCAAAAAACACAAAGCATCCAAATGAAAATCCTTAAATTATTAACATATTTAGTGCTAAGTTACTATTCATCATTTTCCATATTTCATAGGAAATAACTTTTTCTTAGAATAAGTTTATATGGGTCGAAAATGATTTATATCGGGTTTCAGCCGCTTTTAACCCTAACAATTTGTTTGTTTTTAAAAAATTTTGAAAAATAATCATCAATTGGCATTTTCAGTCTGTTTCTATAGCTGGAGGCCTAATTTATCGGAAAATTTAAGCACGGAAACTAAATTAAATCAAAAACCGAACCCAGCGCGTTGTTTACGAGATCGAGATCTACGCACTGAGGTCATATAAATGTAGATTTGTAATATATTAAAAAAAGTTATTTCCTACAAAATACGCGGTGTCTATTCATCGAATAATTCCTTCCACATGTGTTTAAGATCATATTATTATTGGGAAACAACTTCACATCGACCAACGTTGAAAGTGTTTGAATATTTTTCGAAAATACAAAAAAGACAGAATCCAAAAATTTGCCCCTAATTCCTTGGATTATTCTATGTTTTACAACATCCCGAATTTGCCGAACCCTGGTACAAACAAAATCGGGTTTTTAGTATATAATAGGTAAAATAGAATATACTTGTTGTTTCAAAAAGTAAAAACACAAATTACGATACTTTCGGGTTTTGCCTAATTTCTATTATTTAAATCATTTTTTATATATTGGCGAAGAGGGACAAAGTATCCATCGAACATGTCTATCTCTGCTAATTTTTCTTGCAATAAGCAATGTACTTAAAATTTGATGTATAACATTGTTTAATGTAGAGGTGAGAATTTAGCCATTTTTTGAGAACCGCCCGAACCGCGCCGCCAAACGGGCGGGCGGTTTCATGTTTCTTAACCGTTTTATTTTCAGTGAAAATCTGAAAATTTTTTAATTTTTTTAAAAATATTTATAAAGAAAAATCATGTAAAATATACAATTAAAAACGACTATTGCCTTAAAATTTACCCAAACTTTTTGAGAATATAGTTTAAATGCTAAGAAAATAGAAAATCATATTTATTTTGGAAATTTCTGTCAAAAAAGATAAGTCACCTGTTAATGAGAATTTTTTCGGAAAATGGCCCCTTCACCGCCCGAAACCGAACCGCGCGGTTCGGTTTCGGGCGGGCGGGCTGATAATTCTCACCTCTAGTTTAAACCTCGTGGTTTAAACCTCCCAACCCTGATTATACTATCATGTTTAAAGGACCATATGTCCAAACTGAAAGAGTAGTACAATGCATTTCTAACTTTCCGTTTTAATGCTCCTGTCATTATATCATAACGTTCTGTCAATCCGGTGGTGATCATCTTTCTTCCAGGTATTATAGACAAAGGACTGATTTTTTCTATAAACTTCTTGAATGCTACGTCTTCAACCATTGAAATTGGATAATGTGATTCACTGAATAGGTCTACAAAGTAAGGTAAACAGTTTTCTTTCTGTACTTTTGTGCTCAAGTATGATATATCCAAAGTTTCTTCTTCACAAAGGTGTTCATCAAGGGTATTCATGTATTCTTTCAGTACTGCATTATGTTGTCGCTCTATACGGACTTTTAAGTTGTGGTAGCTTGTGCCTGATTTTTTATAACTCTTGGAACATTTCTTACAAGTATATCTGTCCCCTGTTTTTACAAAAAACTTCAGTACTATCTTTTTATTGACTCTTGTCGTATCTGTTTGGTTCAAGTCTTGTGTAGATTCGCTGTGTGGTTCATTTTCTGAGTTTGACATTTTGTAGAAAAATTTAAAATTTGCAAATACAAAAATGAGTCATATTTTAGAAAATCACACATCGACGTTATCTCACAAAATATTCAACATTCCCTTTTCAATTTAATCCAAACGATCTCAAATAAAAAATATATTTTAATTAAAAATAATAATTACAGAAAGTAACTATACACACCAAAAGTAGAAAATGTCATTAATAATTTGTGTTTTATATGAGTACGTTCTAAACTAAATGATATAACACTTTAATTCCGTTATAAAAATTAAGTGCCCGCTTATGCCTAAATTTAGCTTTTTCAAAAACCCCAAACGATAATAGCTTTTTAAAATAGCCTTTTTCAAAAGGCATAATATGCTTTTATCGCGATAATTCCGAAAAGCTACAGTGTTATCGCGATAAACCGGATTATACCTAAATTTATGCTTTATGTCACGATAATATGTCGTCAAAAATCAAAAAAGCTACAAAATCCCGATTTTTGCCCATTTTTGGCCGGCGGCATCGAGGGCATATTTTTGGACAAGGATTTATGCCCAAGATTATGCTCTGATTTTTTTGTTTTATTGAACATGAAAAATAATTTCGAAAATTGGGCACAAGGTTTCTATGAGATCAGAAACACATTTTCTTTGAAAAAATTTTTTTTTGAAATTTTTACTTTTTGCTCAAAATTTGCCATTTTTACTTTTTAAAATATGTCCATTATGTCCCGTTTTTATGGCCTATTTTGGCCAAAATAGCTTTTTTGAAAATGACCAAATTATGCTTTTATGCCTTTGCGAACATCACTGGTTTTTTGTATCTCCAATTTTAAATCATTTCCCTTCGCTTTGAAATGTTAGTGGTTGTTTATTCTTCGGAACGGCTTGGTATGTTCCTTGTAGTTCGAGTTAAAAATGTTACGAATAAAAAGTAGACTCCTGAGAGTGTGCTTTCCTTCATCAGATGGAAACCATAGTAAATCTAGACTTCGAGGGTTTTAATTTAGTCGATGAGTTGAAAGTGAGATTCTTGTGACAATGCCATCGTTTACTGTGAAAAATTCGAGGCAGACCCTTACGAAGTGCTGTTATTTTAGGGTTAAAGTTAATATGTTATTTGGTCTTGAGAGATATCAGCCTGGCAGAATTCCAAAATGTCGTTTGATATGTCTTCTAGAACTACTAAATTTCAGGATATTGAATTGGTTAGAGTAATGTACTCCCTGGCGTTTCTTTGAAACGACACTCTATTTTGTCAAAAATATATTGTTTTAAAGGTAAATATGGATGCTTTATGAAAATTAAAAGTGTTAACATATCGTTTATAAACAAATAATTATCAAAATTTTCAAGATTCAGTATTTGAGTACACCAATGAAAAATTTTATTTTCAAAAATTTTTTTTTAATATTTGGAGAATTGTATTTTTGCATATTCAATTATTGTTTATTCAACCTCGCATAAAAAGCTATTTTCTTGATATAACAATTAAACTTCCCTGGACTTAAAAACTTTAATTATAAAATTGCATATATTTATTCATATTAAAAGTCAAGTGTTTATTAAAGATCGATACATTTAGAGTTTCCAAAAGCAATACCGGTATTTTAGTGATACCGTTTTCGAAAATTTCGAAAATAATACCGGTATTTTGACAAATACCGGTAATCATAATTTTAAATTCTTTGAAATAAATATCCACGAATATCGTTATATTGTATTAGTATTTCAAGCACGAATTTCCAGATGATGTTTTTTTTAATTTGATTTTTAATTTTGAGCTATAAAGATGATGGAATTTATTTTTTAACATGGAGATCGTCATTTAATACGAATAAACGTGATCAATTCATATTTGATGTTCTTTACAGTAATAGGAATGTTAGTCGGTTATTTTTAATTCCGCTTATCAATACTATATTGATTAAAGGAGTATATAAATAACATTGCAGAAACGCAATAGGAAATAATTTATATTAAAATGGATAAAATATTACATTATGAAAACCGCATTCAGTTATTTTAACACAAAATACTAATATAAACATACTAACTTTTGCAAGTTTTACTTCTACTAATAATTATGCTTTGTAACATAATATACCCTAAATCTGTTTGGTCGGGATTATAAAGGTAAATTAGATGAAAATTTTCCATTTTAAATTGAATTATTTCTAATTTCCTTGGTATATTGTATATTCTCTCAATGGAACGGAATACCGGTTACCTAAGCTAAATCCTGAAACCGGTATTTTTTTGCAAAGCCGATAATTGGAAACTCTACTTGCGGCCCCCTTCTTCAAAAATTTATAATTTATATTTTACTTTTCAAAATGGTTCCTGATCTCGAAAGCCTTTTATCACTGTAGCAAGAACCCAAGGAAGTATTAGAGAATTTAATACAATTGGAACTTCTTCCCGATATAGTATTATGCAACAAATGCGACTATTCAGTGATGCAGTTATCTCCATATACAAATTGCAAAGATGAGTTTGTTTTCAGATGTATGTTCGCAAATTGTAGAGCTCGAAAAAGTGTTAGATCAAATACTTGGTTTGAAAATAGCAAACTAAGTTTAAAACAAATTTTGATTTTTCTATTTTTCTGGGTACACAAAACATCATCTGAAAACCTATCCTTTTTTGCCAAAATTTCAAGTTCGTCTACTATAACTGATTATAATCGATTTACTAGGGAAGCGTTATTCGCCAAATTAATTGAATCTTCAGATTTAAAAATAGGTGGCGAAGGAATTATCGTTGAAATAGACGAAAGTAAATTCGGAAAAAGAAAATTTCATAGGGGCAGACATGTAGAAGGTCAGTGGGTGTTTGGTGGAATTGAAAGAAATACCGAATGCCCAAAAATGTTTTTTATAAATGTTGAAAAAAGAGATACCGCCACTTTAATGCCGTTAATTTTAAGTCATATTTTGCCAGGGTCTATAATTATTTCGGATAAATGGCGTGCATATAACAGCATATCTGAATATGACTATACACATTATTCAATTAACCACTCATTGAATTTTGTAGATCCCGATGACCCGACAATGCACACTAATAAAATTGAAAGTACTTGGAGAGCAGTGAAAGCATCGCTACCAACTTATGGAGCTCGAAAAGAACTTTATTATTTATATTTTTCTGAATATATTTTTAGAAAAAAATATTTAAAAAAGGAAAACAAGAATGATTGGTTTGAAATTTTATTAAGAACATTACCAAAATCTAATTAACCTAATGTCAATATCAATTACTAAATTCTTTGTTACTTTATTTCTTTTTAATAAACATTTCTAATTATATTTATTTTATATTTGTTTGAGTATCTTTTGGGTGTTAACGTATGTTAGTGTGTGTTAAAGTGGGTTCATCTGGGCTGTAGTGAGTTCATCTGGGTTAAAGTGGGTTAATGTGTGTTAAAGTGGGTTAATGTGTGTTAAAGTGGGTTAATGTGTGTTAAAGTGGGTTCATCTGGGTTAAAGTGGGTTCATCTGGGTTAAAATGGGTTCATCTGGGTTAAAATGGGTTCATCTGGGTTAAAGTGGGTTAAAGTGGGTTAAAGTGGGTTAAAGTGGGTTAAAGTGGGTTAAAGGGCTCAATTGAAAAATGCCACAAAAATTGGAAAATGCCACAAAATTGAAAAATAGCACAAATTTGGCGTTTTGATTGTCCCAGAAAATAACCATGCTAAGAAAAAAAAATTTTTGAAAACAGCAAATTTGTTTTTCAGGCAATAAATTTATGGGAAAATATTATCTAACATTTTTTATCTCAGAAAATTAGTATTATTTTCCATTCTCAAAAAAAATTGTTTGAACACAACAAAACTTTTTTATTGCCCAAAAACATGTTTTTATCATTTTTTAAACATTTTTGAAAAAAAAAAATTTTTGAATTTTTTTGAAATTTTATATTTTTGGTTAAAAAGTCACCTCAATAATTTTACTAAATGATCCCGAAATTTTTTTCAAAAATTTTTTTAGAACCTTGTAAAAGCATGATCTCAAAGAAAAAGCATTTTTGAAAAAAAATTCCGAAAAATATTCGCTGTATTGATACCTCAGGAATAGGTGTATAATATACCATTATTTAATTTTTAATATTAAATCGATCATAATATTTTCAGAATTTTTTTAAAAGTTTGTTTTTGTAGATCTCTTGAAAATACATGCGTTAAAAAAATTTCCAAAAAAAATTCTCAAAAATTTTGGTGTTTTTGAACTTCAACTTTTTTGAAAATTTCCTTAATGCACTCCCTTGAAAATCCAAAAAATTTTTTTTTTCAAAAATGTTGAAAAAGTGATAAAAACGTGTTTTTGGTCAAAAAATTTTTTTTCATGTTCGAAATTTTTTTTTTGAGAATGGAAAAAAATATTAATTTTTTGGGATAAAAAATTTTTGGAAGCGTTTTTCGATAAAATTTTTGCCCAAAAAATAATTTGTTGTTTTTTAAAAATAATTTTTTCTGAGCATGGCTATTTTCTGGGGCAATCAAAACAGAAAATTTGTGGCATTTTTCAATTTTTGTGGCATTTTTCAATTCAACCCAAATATAATGAAATTCATACAATCAGACGAACATTATACACATTATAAAAACGAATTCGAAAGAAATGTTAAACTGACAGATACGGAAATTACTAATATGAAAGAAAACGTTTTCAACAAAGGATTTTGGAACAGATTTATGAATATAATAGGGAAAAAACTTGTTAGACCAGGTGAAGTTTCCTGCATCAAATACACAGAAAAGGTTTTCGAAAAACATATTAAATTATTGATCAACAACGGAAATGAGTTAAAAAACTTAGTTTCAATCAGAACCCAAATTTGGGATTATGGAGTTTTGGATATGATAATCGGAAGAGCAGAGAATCAAATATATAGATCAAAAATAGCGACGCCTTCCGATAGCGGTTCAAGCGCCCAATTAGACTTGGAGATAGAAATAAAAATGAAACATCGGCCTGACGAGCGACTTTATGTTCTATTCGAATTAAAAGCTAACCATCATAGGTTCGAGGATATGACAGTTTTCACGACAGGTGGGAAAAACTACGATAAAATGCAATATTATAAAGATGAAAAAGTTATTTACATTGCAGCCACTCCAAATGCACCCAAAACCAAATACAATGATACCAAATACTTTGTATTATATTACCTAATCTCAGACTCATTGGATTATAAACATAAAGCAGAAGAAGTAGTTTTTACACCAGATTGCGGCGACGCATCAACAGATGATACATCAACCATTGAAAGTTCTGACACTTCCAGTTCGAATGAGGGAGGAGAAGGACTACATATATTAATTTCCCATGATTTCTAGGTATTTCCCATATTTTAAAGAAATTTCCCACGATATTTCAAATTTCCCGTAATCTTCTGTTTTTCCCATCTTTTCAACTTTTTATTTTTTTTATTTTACTAAGTACTCATCATAGGCTATACAAAGTCAATGTACCGATATTAAATATTTAAAAATGGTTATTAATTATGTTCTTAATATTAATTATTACAATATATTTATTTTTAAACAAAATTTTGATTTATATAATCGTCATTATATGTTTTATGCAGCAACCTATGATATTCAAAATTAAAACAAAACTGTGTTTGATTTTTGATATTACTGTACTTTTTATTTAAAAATTTTTTATGACAGATCAAATAACGCCAAGAAGTTACTTTAGAGACAAGCTATATAATACTAGAGCTCTTAATAGCCCACAAATTTTAGAGTTATCAACGGTTATTGAACTTCTACTATCAAGCGATACAGAACGTAGACGAAATATTTTACATGGGATACACTTATTTTTAATGTCTGGCATACTGTTTGATTTTACAAGTAATATACTTGGGTATGATATAAAATTTGCATTACGTGATGAAACTGAATTTCTTGATATTTTGAATATATATGCAGCTAAGAAAGACTATAAAGAAGGTGTTCGTGTCAGCGTTTATCGTTTCTATTGCCGTAAAAAGAGAGAATTAAATTGTAATTTCACTTTTAGACTCGTTCGGGAATAATCTAATAACTTCTTTATCTTGTTTTCAAAAGGATCTCACTGTTCGAATTGCAACTCATATCTTGACTATCCACGACACCTTTTCGTCACCATTGCTAGTAATCTTTCTTCAGCAAATAATATGGTTGCACTGTTAGACGTCACTCGAAGATTCAGAATTCAACACCCAGAAGCAGCGTATATCTATTCCATTGTCCACAGATTGAAAAAGAAGATCATCCTCGCTACTGATCCGAAGCAACTAACAGAACTAGAGTTTGATCGGCTTGTTGATAGTTACAGAGGGTCAGAACCTGGTTCTATGGTTCTAATTTCCCGAGTTCGTGGCGCCCATAGCAATCTCCACGCACAATTTAGTTCTAACTGCCTTCTATCCAAAGTTCCTACAAACCCTATAATAGCATTAGATGCAACCTTCAAAATATGCGCATTCGATGTTATTATAGTGGTAACGGGCTTCATTTGTCCTATTAATCGCTTTAGGTTAATTTCCTTAACACTTGCCAGAAGGGAGTCAGCAAGTGTTATCAAGGGGATTTTTGTCGGATTAAATGACTGGATGTCACAGAATCGTGGCATCCGATTGAAGCCGAAGAACGTTATGGCTGATAACGCGGCTTCAATTACGTCAGCAGTATCCGATGTATATCCCAGTACGCGAAGATTGAATTGTTGGTTCCACGCGCTACGTTCAATTTTTGGGTTTCTACCTCATACGGAACGTTCCCAACATTCACAAATTAAATATGACATCACGCAGTTACAGCGTGCTTTTTCCAAAACAATATTTCAGAAGGCTTACAGTTCTTTTATAAGAACATGGAGCAATTTTCATGACTACAACAACTTCCTTTCTTCTTTTACTCGCAACTACATTGACAAGAACTCAAATTGGTACCGCGGCGCCAACAATCACATTAGTTCTTCTAATAACTTCGTGGAAGGCTTCAATTCCTATATGAAGCGAACACATCTTCATGAACCGCAGATAGGAATACCAGAAACACTTAGGAGAATGAATACTATAATCCAAGAAAAGTGCACCCATTACAACGAAAGAATACATAGTGATGATATTGCATACAACAAAGAAGCCGACACCTCATTAAAGCACTCATATGAAATGCTAGGAGAACATGACGATTACTATCTTTATTATGTGACCAACAGAGAAGAAAGCAATATAACACATAACAACACAATTGAGTTTAATCGAGAAGAACAAATCCAGACAAGAAACTCGGATGTATTTACTGCTCAGCGCATAAGGGATATAGTTACAACAAGGCAACGATTTTATAATTTCAAAGAATATAGGAATTTTATCAAACTCATTTTCGTTGGGAGGAAAATAGACTCCGATGAGGGATGGAATTCGTATTATTGCACGTGTCAAGATTACTTCAAAAGAAAGAAGTGCAATCATATATATGAACTCGCATACAAGGTCTTAGGAGAAAATGATCTTAGGTTTTACATGTTTTAGTTTAGTTAAGTTTTTATACAGTTTATTCATTCTTTTGAATTGATAATATTAGATTCGCAGTCCTATGTCTTATAGCATTTATTGATCTGTTATTACCAATGTCAATAACAAGTGCTTAAAATCAATTCAATTTATTAGTTTCATGAAATTTTCAAGTAGTGTGGCCAAACAGAGTGGTTATTAAGCTCTTGGTTTATTGTTTTTCTTTTCTTTTCTTTTCTTTTCTTTTCTTTTCTTTTCTTTTTCTTTTTCGTCTTCAACAGCAACTTCGTTATCTCAAAGTAACCTATGAATCTATCCCATAACTCGTTGCAAACTAGCAGCCTTTGATTTCCTATTACGATGTTCCCGTACTTGGCCCTGGTTATATATGGCCACATTCAGTCTCCTACAGTCTGCCAAGAACCCTATGGTGTTGTAGGGGTTGCTCCTCACACAACTTATTATTATAATATCCTTCTCCCTTCCTTGAAACGCATCCACAGAGTCAATATCTATCTTACTAGTTTCGTTGAAATCAAGTTCGTTGTCTGTCTCCATCATATCCGTCAACAGTCTTCTCTGTCCATCATAAGGCGTTATTATTCCTATGGACTCCGCTCTCATGCCCCTGTTCAGCAAGTCGTTCACCATGTCCAGCACTATCTTGGCCTCCTTCCTGTTCAGATAACTCGTTCCATTGGGCGAAATCTCCTCGGCTTTGAAGCAGGTCTTGAAGAAAATGAGCATGTCGGAATTGGGGAAGAATGTCTTGAGTGATGCCATAGTGCGTTCTCTGGCACTGACCCCGATCTCCAGTATTCCCCTATAGAATGCGTTGTTGCTGTAGTTTATTATTTCCGGGTGCATTCTGTACTGAATCCTAAGTACGTGGGGCTTTACGCCTATCTTTGTCAGTCGTTCAAACAAACTCTGGTGCAACCCTGCTTTGGTCGCTATTTTGTCTATCACTACGGGTCCCAGTTGGTAATGGTCTCCCACCATCGCCACCTTCCGCGCCCCGTTGACCATTGGAATAAGAGACTCCGGTTCAGTACTCTGTGACGACTCGTCTATAAGCACGTATTCACAGTTATATTTCGTTATCTGTTTTCTTCCTGCCGTCACGCAAGTGCAGCAGACTATGTCCGCCGCCTTTATAGTGTTACTCTCATACTTCATCCTCATTTTCTTTAGTGTGTGGTTGGTGGATGCCCTCAATTTGGCACTGAAGTCCAACATTCGGTTGTCGCTGTACTTGGTCTCCTTGTACAGCCTCTTCACTAGAGCGGCTGGCTCCTGGTTTATTTTATTGGGATTGGCCTTCAGTTTCCTCTTCACCCCGTCCAACACCAACTCGGCCACCTTGACATGAAGTGTGGCCTTTTGCATGGAGGGAGGCAGAGTGTTGGACTCGTTTATCTTAGCGTAGATCCTTATTACCTTCAAGTTTAACCCTGCCAACTTTTCGCAGATGTGGTCTACAGCGCAATTCGAAGGGGCGCACACCAGAACTGTGCCTTTCTGTACTTTTCCTTTTTCGTTCATTCTGGTCGTGTCGTTGTTGTAATGGTTATTCTTTATACTCTTTCTATCCCTTATTTTCCTAGCCCTGCTCATTAGTACGAAGTTGTAGGCTATGTTGGCTGACAGGGTAGTCTTTCCCGTTCCCGGTGGGCCTTGTACTAGAGAAAATCTGTCCTTGAGTACGTGATAAAGGGCTTCCTTTTGGTATACGTTCAGTTCGGGTAGGTGTTCCAATGTCTTTATTCTCTCCAGTTCGGATGCCGGAACAGGTCCTCTCGTTCTCGTATCCCACTCTTGGACGTCCCCGAGTATGGTATCTATTATCGTATCACCCATGTTCTCTTCATGTGAGAACTGGTAGAGGGCTTCAGTCATCCTATCAAAGCAGACTTGTATCCAGACGAACTTAACGTTGCCCATGAAATACCTCCCTGTCGCGTCCTTACTTAAACCTTTCCCTCCTTCATTAAGTATCCCAACCCTGCTATTGTATGGCTTGCACTTTACCTTTGTCCTCTCGTATATTCTGCTTATATAACATTTTATACCTTCTCCATACATCTTTCTATTATTATTGTTATTGTTACTTTCAATGTTATTATGATTGTTACTTTTACTGTTTAAAGCGGTGAGTATTATTTCATCCCCAACTTGTATCTTACTTTTGAGTGACATACCACTTCCCCCTTCTTCCGTGTCCAGGTTGAAGCTGAACTCAAAGTCATTGTAGTACTCCCTCACATTCACTCGCAGGTTGTTGCGGTTCAACAGAGTCTTGCTCCGTCTGTCCGCTTCCCTTTCCAACTCAATCAAAGGGCTAAACACGTCCCTATAGTGCGTGGGACTAAGGTACCTGTTCTTCACTTTTATAGGTTTGAAAGTGGTAATCGATGCAACCAGCTCTTCTATATTTGCCTCTTGGTTGCTCTGCCACCTCTTCTCCAACACACTCATTTTTATGTCCTCGACCATCACACAGTTCTTGTCTATGTACTCGTTGGTGGACTGGGTTAATAACATTCCATATATCTGTTTGTTTCCTGTAAATGGTATGGGCTCCTTAAGCTTCTCCAGCCCTCTTCCTCCCACTTCTCCAAAACTACTTTCGTCTATTGTGCTATTCGAATGGCCTTTGCAGGCCGTAATGAAACTGTGTGAGTCGTCATCTTTTGCAATTAGCGAAAGAGTGAACACGTTCTCGACCTGACAGTCACTGAACATGCACTGCAGGTTCCTTTCTCCTATAGTTGACTCCGGGTGCAGTGACACAGAGTGGTATTGGGAACTGATTAGATGGTTTACAATGTGTGAGATCTTGAGCCCGATCTTGTTGTTGCAGAAGTACTTGTTACAGTTTCTGCATCAAGCCAGGGAATTGTAGTCCTTGTTCTTGCAGTAGGCGCAAGAAAAGGCCGACTCGGAAAAGTCTTCTTCGGACGAGCCGCCCGACGAGAACTCGGCAGTATGAGTTGTGTCTGTAAAGTGTTCGTTGTCTAGTGTCTCGTTATAAGAATATTCGGGGAACATGTGACTGTTCTTCGTCTTAGGCGCTATTCTGTTACTCATGTGTTCTATTGGGTACTTGAAGAAGAGTTTGAAAATCTATTTTGCAAAGAAACTATTATAAACTGTACATGTACACAGACATCATATTTTATGTTTTAGATCACATTATACCGGTCAAAGAAACACACAGTCAATTAATGATATGAATAAAACACTTAAAAAAACGTTCAGCCATAGGAAACTATCGTTTTGGTTAAATATAGAAGACATCGAAATCAACCCCAAAGAAGTTCATACGGCAAATAAATCAAAACTGCCCGCTAAAACAAAACCAGGTATAAATTTACAATGGAGCCCGATCACAGAATTCTTTACAATAGGTGAGCGATTTGTAAATTACCAATCATTTGAAAAGAAGTGGGAAAAATA
>JASNJN010002013.1:0-10311 GCA_030180075.1 Mikrocytos mackini
ATTTGGTTCCGGTATAATATTAAAGGTCTTATCGTAAAAAATTGTTCAGAAAATTTAAAACTCTCATTGTATCGCTTCTTTTAATATTATTTTCCCATAATAATTCCCTATAATTCAGCTGCTATGTTATTGATACAATGACGTATTTGAATAATATAAAAATATAGTTTATATAGTTCAGAGCTTTGTCTAACATCATTATTCTCATTGGAATTTTGTACCGAAATTGAATGTAAATAAGTATAAGTATATAATTTAAACAATTATATTATATTGTTTTTTTAACTAAAATCCCATGGATATTGTATTAATTCAGTGATACACATTCTTTCATTGTTCATTATATGATAAATTAAAAACATATTTGAAATTATATTTAAAAGACAAATTTTTTTTAGCAACATAGAAACTAATTATTATTTAATTATAAATTTCTCCTTTCAAAATGCCGGCCTACTCATATTCCCTCAATAAAACTAAGTAAAATCCTTTCAAAAGCCTTAAATTCAACGGGCATTCAATTTTCAAACTCCATATTTTGAAACAGACTTATATTGAACCCAGTAATTACGACTATTAATTTTCAAAACACTATACAGTCAAACCTCTCTATAACAAACAAAAACTACAACAAACTCACGTAGTACAAACAAAATTTTTAAAAATTTCGCCAATTCTCTACCAAATTGTTCGAAAAAAATTTTCGTCAATAATAATATTTTCCGAAATTTTTTGTAGAAATTATGTTTTTGTATTAGAATGATTAAATTTAATGTTATGAAAATTTATGAAAATGTATTCTTTTAAAAATTTACTATCGGAATTTTAATCTAACAAACAACACAGAATTTTTTCCAAATA
Organism: Mikrocytos mackini; assembly: GCA_030180075.1. Taxonomy (NCBI): domain Eukaryota; phylum Endomyxa; class Ascetosporea; order Mikrocytida; family Mikrocytiidae; genus Mikrocytos; species Mikrocytos mackini. Next base: position 862 of record JASNJN010002013.1, read on the forward strand.
TGTGAAATTTGCTGAGAATTTTTGATGGTAAATGGTTTGTTTTATTTGGTATGGTTTCTAAGATATAATATGGCATTTTAAAGAAATTTCGAAGTCCATTAACAAATTATTTTTGAAAAATTACTTTTTTGGTGAAATCAATTTTGAAATTAACATAGAAATATCATATTGAGTGGTTTAAAAAGCTTTTTTCACTTTTCAAAAATTAATTATGTTTTAATAAATGTAAATAGAGATGAAAAACACATTTAAAGTATGATATAAATTTGTACCTCGCCACGTATTGAAAAATTCTACCAAGAACTACTCCTCGTATAACAAATTTTCGCGTATAACAAACAAAATCTTGAATTTTACAAAACTTTGWTGTATMGWGTTGATTCAWRTATTAATAAAAACTTCTCAAATATTTTGAAACTTAAATTTTCCTCCTTTACTCATTCCATCCATACCAACACGTCAAGCATCAGGCTTAATTAAGTATTAAAAATATAATGGATGAAATGGGATATAGAAGCACAATTTCACATACATTCTATAGGTATACCTATAACTTATTGTGGAAACGAGGAATAACAGGAAATAGTACAGTCTGCAATCAAACTAAACCATAACGGACGAAATTTAAAGAAGATAACTCAAAAGAAATACACATATCGTTCAATGACCTTAGTCGTAAGTAGGGGCGGAAAATGAGAGCGGATAAAATTTGGGCTAGCCCACTTTTGGGCTGGAAGGTGGGCTAGACCAGATTTGGGCCGTTCATTTAATTTTATATGAAAAAAATGTTTTATTGCTCTAAATATCATTATTTCGAGGTTTTATGAATTAATATTTATTTTAATATTGTTTGCAATGATGTAATGGTTAAATATTTAAATTTTCACGTGCATATAATGGAAAAATTTTGGGCTAGACCAACATTTGGGCCAGCCCAGGTCCAGCCCAAGTATGGGCTGGCCCAAAATTTATCTTCTCTCGCGGAAAATATATGACAAAAAATCGCAAAATATATGACGATATATGATTTTGGTTAAAATCACATAATAATTTTGAAATTTCAAAAATTTCAAAAGGATAAAATATATGAATTTCATAAAATCGGGATAATTATGGGTGAAAATTTTCCAGAAATTTGATGAAAATATATGATTTACAGTAGATTCTCGGTTTAGTGCACAATTTTCTTTAGTGTATACACCTATAAGGAACAAAAAATCTGAAATTTCGTCAAAAATGGCATGTTGTTAGTGTATTTTTTAAAGTATCGGTTGGCTATATAATTTATGAGTTCTGTCGTAACAGTAGTATTACGACGGATTGTATCAAGACCTCCTAGGCAAGGAAACGTCCCATTGGTACTTTCTCCTCGAAAGGGAAAGGAGTTTAAAGGCCTTTGGGAAATGATTAACTTTTACTAAATAAATATAACCTTTAAAATCCCTTACTTAAAATATTAACCAGAATATTTTACTAATGCAACAACCACACAACAATCGTGATTCTCGCAAACCGAGATACGACATTTTGAGCTCAAATGATCGGGTCTCAACCCAAACCGTACCAGGGAGGAGAAATTCGGAAAGAGCCAGTTTCAGAAATCGCCCAGACGAGCAGACGGAAACTCTCATCTTCAAAACTAGACTAGGGGATATGGATGGTCCCAGTTTAAAGATAAGGAAGATCTACAAACACGATAGAGGATCCATCAAGCTGTACAACTGGTTTACGCAACTCCGACCGGTTATAGACACCAACCAGTATGACGACGATATTGCATTCCAGGTCCTTCGGCTATGCACCGACGAGGAGTTACACTACATATATTCCAACGTAAGCGAGTTCACCGCCGCCATTAAGTCTCTGAACGCTTATTTCTTTAGCCAGAATGACTTTTACTTTTACAAGCGGCAGTTAGACGAACTCCAGATGAGGGAATTTCCGAGTGTTTTTGACTACTTAAAAGCCATCAGGAGGCTACAGGGTATGGCTAACTGTTGTCTAGAGGCAGACCAATATCTGACTAATCGGGAACTGTACGTGCTTTTTATAAGAGGGTTACCCAAGGATCTACGCCATATAGCGCTGGACAACGGCAACACAGACCTTGAGGAATTGTCTCTCAGAGTGGACGCTACAAGACGAGCCCACGAAGAGTTTGGACTGTACGAACGAAGAGAAGGTCAATCAAGGCATCCCACTTCACGGTTCCGACGCAAGGAATTTCATGGACGTCGACCCAACCCCAGTCGCAACAAGTATTGCTCCTTACACCGTTCAACAACTCACAACGACAGTGAATGTCATGCCCAAGAGGGCAAGCGTGATAGGCCGAGCGATAGAGGGAACAAACCTCCATATCATGCCAGGAACATGTATATCAGTGAGGCTCCAAAGATTCCTGTTACAAGATTGGATTTTGACGGGAAAGTAGGAGGTTCAGAAGTAAAAATCTCGATAGACACAGGCTCTGACGATTCCTATATTTCCCAAGAACTAGCCGCTCGGCTGAAGGAAGAAGCGGTCCCCTTAGACCAGCCACGTACAATACAGATGGCGAATGGACGCAGGACAACAGTTAACAGACAAGTCGAAATTGAGATACAATTCAAGCAGATAGCGCATATGTCACTGAAAACCTCGCTACTAGTGTTACCAGAGATGCCACAAGACATCAATCTAGGTCTCGACTTCTGCTACCTTAACAATGTTAACGTGGATTTTCAGAACCGTTCGATACGCATCGCCGACATAGAAATTGAAATTCCACCTGAAAGTAAGATCCCCAACAAACTCATCTCTCCCCTAAGCACGGACGATCCAGATCAACTGCTGATTAGTCGTCTAAATTTGGTAAAATACCACCAGGAAGCGCAGAAAATGTTCGATGAATACGATAAGCAAACCACGGGCATAGGTCTGTTTCCAGGAGTCGAACACAAAATTGTGCTGAAGCAGAACACACAACCGATACGATCAAAACCCTATAGAGTACCCTACAAAATGCGCGATCAACTCAACCAGGAAGTAAACCGTCTCCTGAACTTAAACATTATTCGGGAAAGCAATAGCATGTTTGCCTCACCAGCATTTCCCGTTAAGAAGAGAGACAACTCGATTCGCCTGGTGATTGATTTTCGAAAACTTAATGCCATCACAAAAACTTCCAAATTTCCCATGCCTAGCATCGAGGACATGATATTGGACCTGAAGGAAGCCCGATATTTCTCAGTGTTAGACCTTAAGAACGGATATTATCAAATTAAGGTCAAGGAGTCAGATATCCCAAAAACGGCGTTCGTAGTTCCCAATGGCCAGTATGAATTTTGTAGACTCCAATTCGGGTTGTCTACCGCCCCAAGAACATTCACAAAAGCAATGAATGATCTCTTTAAATCGACTACCGGGATAAAAGCTTTCTTGGACGACATTCTAGTTTATACATTGACCGAGGAACAGCACCTGGAGAAACTTGACGAATTGTTCAACATACTTAGAAAGAACAACATTCGGATAAACACCAAGAAAACCACCCTATTAAAGGAATCCGTGTCATTTTTAGGTCAGGTAATCGAACATGGCAAGATAAAACCAGACCTCAGGGGGTTACATATTGAAAAGGTAAAATTACCTCCAACAACACATAAGCAACTACGGTCCATTATAGGTTATATCAACTGGTATAGACCTTATATCTATGACATGAGTAATAAACTCGCCCCATTTAACGAGAAGTTGAAAGAAAAGAAGGTTTCTTGGACACCCGAAGATACAAAAGGAATTTTGCAACTAATCGAAACGATTAAAGAACAACCTTCACTCCACTTACCAGATTTCAACATACCTTTTCATTTATATACGGATGCGTCCGATGTAGGTATTTCCGCTGTTCTAGTTCAAAGGAATAAGGTGATAAGGCTGTTCTCGATGAAACTGAACTCAGCCCAGCAGAAGTACAATGTGGTCGAGAAAGAAATGCTCGCCATTTTGCGAGCAGTGGAATGTTTCAGACCAATAATATGGAATTCCAAGTTAAACATTCACTCTGACAACCGAAACCTAAAATACAGTACCGCTATGACCAAGAACCGTACCCAACGATGGAAGTTATTATTGTCCGAGTGGACTATGAAATTAAACATATTCCGGGAGTGCAAAACTCCGCGGCAGATTTCCTTTCTCGAAACTGGCAAGTAATAGCAAATTACAAGGCCTATACTCTCGAGAGTATCTACAAAGCCCAGCGAGGAAGTAATGGATGGGAAGAAGGCTTTCCCGAACGACATCTCACAAAAATAGATGGAAAACCTATATACACCGGCAGTCAAGGGCGTCTAATTATACCAGGAACCATAGCCCGGGAAATAATGGAAGAAATACATGACAAAGCATTCCACCCAGGAATGACAAAACTATATCAAACCATAACATGGTTTGCTTCCATGAAGAATTGCAAGGCATTATGCGAGGATGTCGTTCGACACTGTTTGGTCTGTCAGGAGAACAAACCATCAAAACAGCTTAGTTCCAAACTGATAGGATTTATTGAGTCCCAACATAAACTTCAGAACATTTGCACCGACATATATGGACCAGTCCCATTATATGACTACGGCGAAGTAGGGAGCGCTTATGTAGTTATCTTCATAGACATCTTTTCACGTGTTACAGTTCTGAGAAGGATAGAGGAAGCGAATAGCAAAAACGTGACAGACGCGTTTGATCAACACTGGGTAAAAGAATGGGGAAAGCCGTTGTCCATATTGTCGGATAACGGTAGACAATACACCAGTGGGTTATTTGAGGGTTATTGTGATAAAAATGGGATTCGACACCGAAAAACAACCCCTTATAATCCAACCGGCAATTCTATTGACGAGAGAACCAACCAACATATTGCGTTCGCATTAAGAGCATACAAAGGAGTTAAGTTGGACGAAATTCTAAAAAAAGTAGAGTACAGAATTAACGAGACGTTCCATCGGGTCCTAGGGTGTTGTCCTAACGAAGTTCGTAACAAGAAATCAAAACTGGATTTGCGAAGCGAAACACCAAGAACTACGGAACAAACCGTATATACCAGGATAAAGCAACATGCCGAAAAGGAATTGGAGAAGATAAACGAGAAACGACGTTGTAACGAGCAGATAACCACCGGAGATGTCGTTTATCAGAGAAATCGTATAAAGGGGAAAGGAGTTCCCATTTATATTGGTCCATTTACCGTAATAGGGACCAAGCGGAATAAGAACGTTCTGAGACTTGCAAACGTAGATAAAGAGTTCTGGTGCAACGTAAAGAACGTTAAACTACAAAACAAAGAGGAGGTAGAATGTCGTAACAGTAGTATTACGACGGATTGTATCAAGACCTCCTAGGCAAGGAAACATCCCATTGGTACCTTCTCCTCGAAAGGGAAAGGAGTTTAAAGGCCTTTGGGAAATGATTAACTTTTACTAAATAAATATAACTTTTTAAATCCCTTACTTAAAATATTAACCAGGATATTTTACTAATGCAACAACCACATAACAATCGTGATTCTCGCAAACCGAGATACGACAGGAAGCATAACTAAATATTAATTTTTGTTTGTGGTGGTTTTAAATTTTTTAATTTTATGTTTCAATATTTTTGAAAATTTTTGTACATAAAATATATTTTTAAATTGAGAAAACATGCCATAATCGAAGGTTACCATTTTTATTAAATACACAAATATAAATAAACAAAATAAAAATAAAAAATGTTTTAAATACGAATTTTAGCTTTTTATTTTAAATATTTTGTTGTTTCAATAATGTTGATACACCCTGTATATGGTGAATATTTCATTAATTACTATACTACATTAAGTTCAGAGTTATCTAAATTAACTCAAAAAGAATTTAGTATTCTAGAAAGCCGTATGAAAGAAAACAAAAAATTATTCGACTTAGTGAATAAATATTTTAAAACAATGAAAAGCACCTACAGAAGCGTTATATGCAAAAGAGCCAACGGAAGTTAAATTGAAAATGGACAAAGAATATGAGTTTAAAATACGGGAAATACAAAAATATGAAAAGGGAAAGAAATTCATATTTCTGATCCATCACTTCATTTACCTTTTTATTTTCGACATTGACAATGAGCTAAATGTAACGCTGAATTCGAGTTTTAAAGGGTTTATTATAGATTTGGATAATAAATCAAGAATAACAGATACGTCTATGTCCCTGGTTTGCAAATATATAAACAGTGAGTGTAAAACAACTATTCAAGAGTTGGAAATTAAATTGGAAGAAAGTGAGGATAAAGTTAAATGGGAGTTTTCGAATTTAAAATGTGGGGAAATGGTGAATTATTTAATGAATTAAAATAAGTAATTATGATAATTTTAATAATATTGACTGGAGAGTATTAAACAACATTTTTAATAGATAATTGTTTGTTTTAACTTGGAATAAATTTGATCTTTATTGTATAAATATTAATTTAATGTGTTAAAAATAAACATCAATGTGTGTTAAACTGTAATAAATGAATTAAACATCTTTAATTGTATATATTTTCTTTATAATTTATTAAAAAAAAATCTTTTTAAAAAAAAATGACCCACGCGAGAAAATCTAGTGCAAGGGTTAATTCTCAGAAGTCCCACGTAGGCAGTGCTATGCCGAAGGGAAAGAGAGATATACAACCCGAAACCACCTCATTTGAGCTGTGGGGTCGAAACCATCCTGACTCAGGTACATCGGCATTTGCCATTGCAGAGCAGGATCAGCGGTACGGTTATTGTCGTCAACCAGTGTTAGGCACCCCTATGGGTGGCGAGTGTTCGGACCATAACGGAATTAGTGCAAAAAACGTTGTTTTCAAATCCTCCTCTAAAAAACTTTTAAAAAAACCATTTTTAAATAAAAACAGGGCTACAAATTGTAATCCAAAATGCCAGCCAATAAATAAATGGCTCATTAAATCTTCCAACCGTAGCGRAAAGCTGATATTTGCCCAAGTAGATGGGAATTCCATAGAAAAGGCAGACAATCTCAGCGCAATGCAAAACGCATCAATACGCTCACATGCCTCTTTGGCCTCTCCCGTTTTGGCGAGATATCTCCCAAAACAAAAATTAAAAATTAAATTTCATAAAAAAATGACTGAACATTGTCCAGACAAACAGAGAGAAGATCTGTCTAAGAAAACATCAGACTCGCAGGGTGAGCGTGCGAAACAAGCCACCACCCCTGCAGAAGCGCGGCCGACCCCAACCGCAAGAACCAGCGGGGCGAAAAATCTAAAATCGGCAGATAAGATGGCCAAAGACCGCGGCAACACTTCTAGAAACAGAAAAGACACAATGAGAAAAGCAAACACAACCCCTCCATGCTCAGACTGCCAAATCTCTGACCAAAGCCTACCTGATGGGAACGAAGAGAATCCCGGATCTACCGACGAAGTCTTCAAGACTGTCGCAGAACAGGAAAAAGAAAGGGAAAGAAGGGAATGGGCAGAATATGAGAGAATAGACAAAGAGCGTGACAAGGAATTGGACATAAGAATAAGAAAGGGAAGGTTTGCCAAGAAACAACAAAACATAAAAGAAAACAAAAGTAAATTAGAAGAGAAGCCCTGCGAACAAAAACCAGGCAACCCTAAGTCCAGTAAACAGATTATTGGCAACCATGCGAATACTACTGCAAATGGCAGTAGGGCTAGCATAAACAAAAAAATAAATCTGTTGGACTACCCGGTCCAGTAGGGCATAATATAAATGCGGAAGAACCGGGTAGCAATATGGATGCCCAGTTATACCAGATCATTCATGATATATCCAGCGCCTCTGAACACCTTCAATCCATCAGGAAGCAAGTCCTTCTGGTGGATGGATTGTGCGAGCGCGATGGTTTTAACCGAATCCCATTGGCTAGTAGGTTGGAAATCCGCGCCATGGCACGGAGTGTTGCAAATCAAATGGGTTATGCTAAAAATGACGTTGTTAAACAGTTTGATGACCTGTCGGTTAAACCAAAGGTCAAAAAACATAAGGACAAACAAGCTAAAAAAGTTAGCAACTTTGTACCTTTGCGCAAACAGCGCAATAAATTTGGTAGATGGTGTGGTATGTCTGATGACATGTGCAAACTGTACAACTTCTTCAGACAGAACCCGGACAAGTTTGAACTATTGACCAAACTTAAATTGAGTGAAGCAATTGCGAAAACTGCCGAGCATACAATCGAATTCACCGACGGTGTTAGCTCACGCGAAGCCAGTACGGGGCTATTCAGATTGGAATGGCCCATCTCACAGGTATCGAGACCCGATTGGGTTGAGGAATTAATAACCGATGGGTTTCCTCCCCTCTTCGTGGCGATAGTCTATTCATGCCTAGTTGAAGAACTAGACTTTATAGATGTTATCAGCCGTTGGTTTGACTGCTTTATGCATGACAAATCGTCATGTCTTAGAGCAGGGAACTACAAAATGCACAAGCATTGGTGGTTCAACCTCGCTAGTGACCTCAAAGAACAGATTGTCTTGAGGAAGGCGATGATAGACCCAACATCTCGATACAACTTCATGCAAAAGGCATGGGTACCGGTTGGTCAAAATGGAATACCTCTGAATGAAATCATTTCAGAGGAAAAGCCAAAAACCAACAAAAAACCTCAAAACATTCGTCAAAAACCCAAGAAGGTGAACCAACCGAGCGCCGTGAAACCCAAGATAGGGGGTGTGAAGAAGCAAAAGGTATTSAAGAAAGTAAATTGCCCAGTATTTCTGAAGCTTATCTATAAGACTGGCGGATTGTTCATCAAAGAATTCAACATCAACCAATGTGATGATTGTATCGGCAGGTACTCTAAACCATTTCTTTCATATACAATAGTCAACCAAGCAACAGAATATCTGAAACAGGGATGCACCGTAGTTGCCGTTGCTCGTTATTTGACTAAAGAAACGGGGTTCCATACACAGCTAAAGACGTACATAATCTGAGATTGAACGCAACGACAAAGTATGATATTCACACCACCGTTGATATGATAAACCGACGGGGTATTTTGTCAAGTTTTCGCGATTCCAAAGGTAAGTTTAACGGATTCTTATTTCAGGACGGGACCATGAAAGAAAATTTTAAAATGTATGGGCAGGTGATTATAATTGACTCTACATTCAAAATGGTTGATTTGAATTGAAGTGTGTTCTGTATATTGGGGTTGGATAATAATATGATAAGTATCCCGTTTTGTTGGTCTGTTGCCGCCAACGAAAGTTATGCCATGTTTAATAAAGTTTTCCAAATTTTAGACCAGGAAAATGACTGCTAATAACTCGCTACATGATTAGCGACAAAGATATGACAGAAAGGAAGATATTGAAGCGGTTTTTAAAAAAAGGAAGTTTAAATCTCTGTCGATTCCACGTTTTGAAAAGTTTCAAACAATACTTAAGCCGCAAGAT
>JASNJN010002031.1:0-15282 GCA_030180075.1 Mikrocytos mackini
GGGTAATAAACGAGGCGTTTGTAATTAACAGACTTTGTACATAGATTTTATTTAAATTGCTCCTGTGTTTTTGAGTTTCTAGATGTTGTTCTATTTTTTGTATTGTTTATCATATAGCGGATGGCCTTTTACAGGTGGTAGCTGGAATATATCGCCACAAAGGATTATAGAAAGTCCTCCTAAAATTTGGTCATTGCTCATTATTTGTTTGAGTCTTGAATCAAGCCAATAAAATTCTAACTGGCCTAACATTGAAAATTCATCAATCAGAAGATATTTTTTGTTTTTAAATTTTTCTTGAAGTATTGATAGACTCTTACCTGATAATTCCTTTTCTTTTGGTTTTGTTATGGGGAGGTTTACGGTTTTATGGATTGTTTGGACATCAGTTCCAATATCCATTGCTTCTTTTCCGGTGGTTGCAGTTAATACAATTTTATTATTCAATTTATTTTTTAATAATTTTATTAGGAACGTTTTTCCAGTCCCAGCAGATCCTAATATTATTACTAAATTTTGTGAAATAACAGGATTTAATTCAATGTCTGAAAAGAATTCATAAATTTTTTTTGTTTATGAGTTAGTTGGATATCCAACGTTTGTTCATCAACATCGTGATTAGATAGGCTGGTATACCCATATATTTCATCTATACGTTCGACCAAATCACGATATTGTATATAAAAATTTCCATTTGACAGATGGGTTACAGCAGTGTTGTTATTATGAGCACGATCCATCAACAGCATATTTAAGCTATTTTCTTCGTCATACGACATATTTAAATCGGAATCAACATTTGTATCCGGCAACAAACAATCATATAACGAATTACTACTATTATTTTGAATAATACCATCGGTTATGTATTCCATAACTGATGTTTCTTCATGATTATCATCAGATGTTATACTTGTAAACTTTCCAAAATTTATAAATTCGGGATGGGTATTTGAATATGATTCCCATTCATCTATTAAATATGATTTTTCATGTTCAGACAATATACTTTCAAAGTTGTGAGACAATTCGGTCCAAGGCTTAAATTTAATGAGTTGAAGTAGACAATATTTGTAGTATTTCTCGGAACCTTTTATATAAATAAAATTAGGGATGAATTTTATGACTTTCCCTTCAATGTTTGTTTTCCTCGTACATATTTTGTTATTTTTGACGAAGTACTTACTAACAAACTGATATAAATTAAGGTTCAATAAAGAAGATTTCCGATTTTTGTAGAAATATAATATATTGTGTTTAACGATGGTTTGATTATTCCTTGCCGATAAATTCAATTCGTTATTATCAAATAAATTTATTGTTACAAATTCGAGGGAACTTTTATAAAGAGGAAGACCTTGAAGTATATGCGAGCATTCCATTAGACCAATATCTCTGCCTGCCAATTTTTTTAATATTGAAGATTTAAATACAGAAGATACTGAACGGAGATCATCCTGGTCAATCATATTTTCTATACATTGTTTTAATCCAATGGATGTTGGTTCGGATTTAGTAACATACTTAGTAAGATAATCAACAACGTGTGTTTCTGAAAGTATAAATTGCATGTCTACATTGGCTTTCCATCCTATAATTTGATAAATGTTATGTGTATTAATTAGGGGATCGCTTCTTGCTATTTCATAAGTTAAATAATTATCAACATTTTTGTTTTGGTTATATATGATTTTTGTATTTGGTGTTAGAGGTTTAGGAAAGCCAAAACGACATTTTCTTACCCCGTGTTTGATCCGAAGACAATATGATTCTGAACACTTTGTATGGTGACAACACTTTCCAGATAAATTAGAATAATATTTTGATAATGAAATAAATTTGTTGTCAGATAATAAGATCGAGCAAGGGTGGCTATTTTCAGGAATTAACTGGTTATTAACATCCTGCAAATTGGATGGCCATTGCGATGTTATATATTCATTGATGGTATCGGTTAATTTTGATTCAATAATTTTCCAATTATTAATGGCCGTGTCTGAAAGATTGCCTCGTTTTGACATATTTTTATATTCAATTGCTTTCTTAACACATAAATCCAGATCTATATCAAGTTTAACCCGAGCAAACCCATGAATATGGATAGTTCCACGGTGTTAAAATTCGATACGATACCAATGCCATTCTGATGGGTATATATTTTTAAACAGTATTGTTATAAAATGGGAAAAGCGTTCCATAAAAAACCAATCTATAAGAGAAGTATTTTTCTGGATGGATTGCATTTTTTCAAACCATGTTTCTGGAAGATTCGAAGAAAAAAGCCTAAGCAAATCAGGCCAGTATGATTCGGCTGAAGAAAATGTGAAAAATATATTGGGCGATCCTTTCTGCTCTATAATGTTTTGCAATGACCCTTTTACACTCATCCAATAGCTTGCATTACCCCGTACATTCGACGTGTAATTCAAACATTTGTTTATGAATTGCTTGGATTTTAAAGGATTGGATAATATACTTCTAATTTTCTCAATTGATAAATCAGCCATGTTAAATTCTTTATGTAAAAATATTTTAGTTTGTAAAATAAGACGATGCCTTTCCAATAGATTATACGCCTAAAAAATAAAAAGCTTATTCTCTGCAAATGGATAAACGACTTCTTCGTCAACTGTATATGAATATTTGAGTAAATGTTTGACAGCATCACCCCAGTTTACATTATACTGCATATTAGTACGAGTGAAATCACCTTTTGATGTTGGGAACAAAACCGGAAAACAATAAGTTGCAAGAAAGGGAGTATTAAACTCATTAATTGGACTTCCATTAAACGAATAGTTTAAAGTGGAAGCAATACTTTCTTGCTCACTTTGTGTTTTATGAATATCCGGTATAAAGGTTTCATAAACATCCTCATCTACGTCATCCAAGGAATCATGTTCAAATTCTTGATTTTCTGAAATAAAATTGCTATTAAACTCTATGTCTGAATACGCAGGATTATTTTCTATAAGCCATTGTAAAGCTTCAACCACGAAATTGGGTCGGATTTTATAGTTAAATGATGATTCAAATTCGTTGTTATGTTTGATAATATGCATTTTGACATCATTGACACTTCTGGGCAGGACATTCACAATGGATTCTGGCGCATGTAAAATATTGATACAATTACCCTCCATTCTACTGCCAACGAATTTAGTGTTATAAATTTTTAGGAATGGTATTGATCTGCAAATAAGTATTGTTTCCAAAAAGTTCAAGCGACGTAAGCAAACTGGAGGTATACCAGGGATCATTTCATTTTGAACTGAAAAACGGGATTGGCGAGAATTCTTATTATCTTTACATTGCGAACACATGACTTGATTGGTGCTGGTTGTTTTGATTTGCTTAGGCCACCTTTCTTTACAAACCATGCACTGGATTTGTTCGTAACAAAATAATTTTGACTCAAAATTATAAAGTATGTCTAAATGAGGAATAAATTTTTGTAAAATCGGTATATCGGTTTGTGTTTGTTCAACATTCTGTACAGATGGTATTATATTAAAAATACCAGTTTTAGACCTAGGTTCGGTGTTGACATAACTGGATTTGCGTTTTGGGGACATCATTTCAGGATTAAGCCATGAATCAACACATATAATGGAATCATATTGATCTAATTTTTTGAACAACAAATTGACAACAACCAACCCACTTGGATTCACTACAAATTTCACATTTTGTTTTTCATAAACAACAATTTTAATTCCCAAACTCTTTGCCGTGGAGKATRGCGACAWTGTCKCTATCTTCTCCACGGCAAAGAGTTTGGGAATTAAAATTGTTGTTTATGAAAAACAAAATGTGAAATTTGTAGTGAATCCAAGTGGGTTGGTTGTTGTCAATTTGTTGTTCAAAAAATTAGATCAATATGATTCCATTATATGTGTTGATTCATGGCTTAATCCTGAAATGATGTCCCCAAAACGCAAATCCAGTTATGTCAACACCGAATCTAGGTCTAAAACTGGTATTTTTAATATAATACCATCTGTACAGAATGTTGAACAAACACAAACCGATATACCGATTTTACAAAAATTTATTCCTCATTTAGACTTACTTTATAATTTTGAGTCAAAATTATTTTGTTACGAACACATCCAGTGCGTGGTTTGTAAAGAAAGGTGGCCTAAGCAAATCAAAACAACCATCACCGATCAAGTCATGTGTTCGCAATGTAAAGATAATAAGAATTCTCGCCAATCCCGTTTTTCAGTTCAAAATGAAATGATCCCTGGTATACCTCCAGTTTGCTTACGTCGCTTGAACTCTTTGGAAACAATACTTATTTGCAGATCAATACCATTCCTAAAAATTTATAACACTAAATTCGTTGGTAGTAGAATGGAGGGTAATTGTATCAATATTCTACATGCGCCAGAATCCATTGTGAATATCCTGCCCAGAAATGTCAATGATGTCAAAATGCATATTATCAAACATAACAACGAATTTGAATCATCATTTGACTATAAAATCCGACCCAATTTCGTGGTTGAAGCTTTACAATGGCTTATAGAAAATAATCCTGCGTATTCAGACATAGAGTTTAATAGCAATTTTATTTCAGAAAATCAAGAATTTGAACATGATTCCTTGGATGATGTAGATGAGGATGTTTATGAAACCTTTATACCGGATATTCATAAAACACAAAGTGAGCAAGAAAGTATTGCTTCCACTTTAAACTATTCTTTTAATGGAAGTCCAATTAATGAGTTTAATACTCCCTTTCTTGCAACTTATTGTTTTCCGGTTTTATTCCCAACATCAAAAGGTGATTTCACTCGTACTAATATGCAGTATAATGTAAAATGGGGTGATGCTGTCAAACATTTAGGCTGGAATCTTRTTTCCCACACTTTCTTCCAATTCCCACACTTTCTTCCGATTCCCACACTATCTTCCATATCCCACGATCGTCCATTTTAGCATGATTGCTGGCGGTTTTATGGTGTTTCACACATCCTAACCGATGTATGACGATATTTCCCAGAGACTGAGACTGTTTAGATCGGTTAGTACGAAAATCCGCGCTATATTCTCGGATATTACGAGCAATTTTCCAATTTTTAAAAATTTAAAATTTCAGGAAATTAATGCATATTATTGTGTAAAATCAACTTCCCAGCTTTCATAACCTAATATATTTGTAAAAAATTTCAAAAATTATCTTGAAAATTTAATATAATTTGTTCCCACGTGCTATATTTAGTGATAAAAATCAACTTAAAAGTTACTGTAATGTGAGTACGTAGTCGGTTATTCAACCGTGTGAATATGCTTATATTTATTCATTAAACAGATAATATGCAATAATTGACCAATATTCAAAGTATTTTTTTGTTCGTTAGGCTCGGAAAAAACTCAAAAAACCATTTTTAAATTTTAAAAAAAACCTATACTAGAGTACTCACTGAAAATGTTAAATATGCACAATATGGGGCTAATGTGAGTATATAGCCGTGAGATGGCATTATTTTCCGTATTTCTGGTAAAAATCATGATAAAATGGGTCTGAGTGTGGGGDATTGGAAGATAGTGTGGGAATCGGAAGAAAGTGTGGGAAATGGAAGAAAGTGTGGGAAATGGAAGAAAATGTGGGGTTACGATTTATAGCCTCGAAAATGAATTGAATCGATATCTCGAAACGTATAATCGATATGATATATCGATATTTAAGCATTTTCATGATTTTTTCACACATTTCCTGCAAATTTCATTCAAATTTGCAATTATTGGATACATCAAAATTTTTTAAAATATGCTTAAATTGGCCACATTATAGATACTGAATGTGTCAATTTGTTTCCGAATATATAATGGATATTGTTTGAACGTTTAAAGTCCCACAAAATAAAATTTGTTTCATTTCAAAGGAATATTTCAGCATGAATTTCTATTGTATTAAATATCGAAAAATCTTGATTGTTTTCGATAACCATCTCGATCAAGATCAAGACTTTGAATGTCTAGTGATCATATCATGGACAGATTACCCGAGGTACCTCCTTTAATGAGTTTAAAGGCCTCGTTAAAAACAATAAATAAATAATAAAAATAACTTTTAGTTTTATGTACTTAAATTATGAATCATAATAATTTTCGCCCTAAAGGGGTTATTATTAGGGCTTCCAGATATTGCTTTAATATTTTATAGCAAATTGCTCTAAAACATGAATTATTTACGCCAAATTGCCTATAAAACGATGAAAATCCTGCTATTTCACTAGAAATCGAAATAATTCCGTGTAAAATGGCCAAACCCACAAAAATGTTTCACTATCAATAATTTGAATTTTTTTTTATTTTTCGAAAAAAATAAATGTATCTAGAAAGTTTATTTTGGTATTTAGAATAAATTATTTTTTACCAAAATATTGTTATTATCGTTCCATAAATCGATATTAATATTATTTTGGAATTTGAATAAATTTGTATTTTATCATAAACTATCCTGTCTATATTACATATTTTCTATATAATATCTCTCATGTATTTATCTATAATTTAAAATTAAGTTTGTTTCGATTAATCAGATTTTTGTGATTTGAAAAAAAAATTGTGGCTGTGAGCACTTTTTGTGGCTGTGAAGAATGGTGCCGTAAAAATGGGCTGAAATGACAAAATAATTCTGATTATGTATTAATAACTATATTAAATAACTATTAATAATAAATGTGACGAGTTTAATTCATAGTTTTAGCTAAGAATATTTGTTAGGATTTTATTAATTCTTATCAAGCATAATTCCTTATGTTGCCCAAACTACTGTTATTTTAGTCGATTTACCCAAGATTGTACAAATTCGTTATATTGCCATTAATGATTTTGAATAATGTTACTAAAGGCTCTGCTATGCCCGTGGATTGTTCTGGGGTATTACAACAATATAATAATAATTATATACGAATTTGAAAATAGTTTTTTTTATGTACCTAGTTATTATCTGTGAATTGAAGGTTGTTACAAGTTATTAAATATGTTGTATTGAAATTTGCGATCAAACAAATACCAGAATTTGGGTATGGAATTGGTGAGGGTGAGGGGTTTTGTGACTATGGTGGAATTTGTATTGCTATGGGTGTAAGAAATTTAAAAATAAAAAATAATTCTTTAGAGTTGGAAAATTCATTCCTAGAAAATGGAGTTAAATTGTTATCTGTAGGGGTCAGAAAATATGTGATTTGGTACAAATCATATATTTTTCCAAATTTCTGGAAATTTTTCATCCATAACTATTCCGATTTGAAATTATAATCGGATTTTGGCAAAATCATATATAATCATATATTTGCCGATTTTTGTCATATATTTTCCGACCCCTAGTTATCTGATTATAAAATTTTAAATCTTGGAGATATAAGATAGATTTATTAGTATAATATTTATGCATATAAGTTTTCTGGTGGTGTTAAAAATTAAAAATTTTTAATTTGGGCTGTTGGGCTGGCATGGGCTAGCCCAAAATTTCAGCCCATTTCAGCCCAACAGCCCAAATTTTTCCAGCCCAAAAAAAATCCAATCTCCTTGGCTACCTTATTAATTTTCAGAAACGGGCCCATTAGGTTTATTTTCAACATATAATGTGTTTGCAGCCCTTTTCCGGCTTGAATTCAAGGTATATAAATTACATTTGAACTATATCTAGTACATATTTGATAAATACATCTTAAGAACGTTCCTGTTGACAAGATTGTACTACAGAATAATTAAGAAGTTATTGAAATATCAAATTAATTAATGTAAACAAGCATACTGAAAATATCAAAAAGCGCAGATTTTCAAAAAATTAACGTGCTCTTTTGATCAAAGACGCACAAACAGGTCATTCTACATTCAATCAAAAACCTTTAGAATGGTTGACAAATATTTTTAATATATGACAAATAACTATATAAGTATTTATAAAAATGTTGTTTTGAAGTTAATATCTAAATAACGAGCTGAACAAAAAAAATATTGGTTCCTGAAAATATTAAAAAATATTTTGCGCTTTTTTGATTCTAACCTCCTCATATGGAATTAAAAGCCAGAAATAAACAGAATGATAAAAAATCAGTGAAGATATGTTTTAATGATAAAATAAATTTTTAATTAATTTGTTGGGGTCATACTCGGTATTTTGGCCGCCTTTCAAAAAATGAAACGGGGAGGTACGCCCCCGCCTTTTACTCTTTTCCTTCGTAACATCCGTTGCGAAGGTTACGAAGGAAAAGAGCTTGTTTCCAAAATCCAATTTACCCCAAAAAACCACGGGAATCGAACCTACCAGTTCCTCGTAACCAGTGGATGATCCTACGGCTAGATCACATTCGGACACAAGTAAAATATGTAAATATATAATCATTAAATAAATCAAATACGTTTTATTCACTCATTTGACATACATACAAGCTGTTTGCTCCAAATAAACTAACTTTTTTTAATAACCATTTTGAATTTTATTTTTATTTATTTATTTTTATTCAGTTTATTTTGTTCCGTTACCTATTATTCCCTTTTAATTTTTTTTCCCAGAAACACCAAAACTAACCAATCATATTCCTTAATCCTTAATCTCGATTACTTTCTCTTCTTCTTCGAGCCTACCTTTAACTTCGGCAACGTTTCTTTCCATTTCATCATTGTCCTTATCAACCAGTTTATCACCTTCCATACACAACTTCTCCTGGAGAATTATCTGCCTGAACATTTTCAGAGTGCTGTATAATGTTAGGAATTGGCACCAAGCCAGGTCCCAGTCATTAAGTCCTATCCAAGAACATTTTCTCTTGTTCTCGACCGCTACTAGTCCGTTGAATCCAATTACGAAACTACTATCTTCAATGCGGTATTGTTCCTTTTCACTCATCTCGATCGCGATCTGGTGGTACTTTCTACCCTTATCAAGTTCGTTCTTTCTTAAAATACTTGGGTTTGACACACCGACTTCGATTATCTTCCCTTCTCTTTCGTTCTTCTTCTGGAACACAATGTCAGGTCTCAGATACCTTCCATTCTGCAAGCACTTTACGTTTTTATCAAGAAGTATTGTCCCATTCCTATTTTCAAACACCTCCTGCATTTCGAATTTCCTGTATTTCTTCGATTTAGCCATGCCCAGTTGTAAAGCTAGCTTCATTGTTAAATACTTGACGATTTCATCATGTCTGGTCTTGTATCCTGTGTGTAGTGCCACGGGGCAGCGTGTCGCAAGGTGTTTAACGTCTAATGATGACTTACCGCAACATGGACACTTCCTCACTGATGCATCGACCTTAAACATGTTTCCGTCTTGTAAGAAACAAAGCCAGGCTTCCGTTCTGGCGTTACAAAGTCCTTTTGTCAACCACATTGCACTACGGGACTTGTCTATTCCATGCAAGTTCAAGTCCCGGTACAACTCAGAGTGGTACTTTTTATTCCTGATCACTTCCATTAGTTCTTCCTTCCTTCTCACTTTTAGCAACTCTTTAACTTTTCCTACGGGGTCGGCATCTACATCGAGCCCGTGTTTCTCTTTTATCCAATCTCCCACAGTTGAAATT
Organism: Mikrocytos mackini; assembly: GCA_030180075.1. Classification (NCBI taxonomy): domain Eukaryota; phylum Endomyxa; class Ascetosporea; order Mikrocytida; family Mikrocytiidae; genus Mikrocytos; species Mikrocytos mackini. Next base: position 9,543 of record JASNJN010002031.1, read on the forward strand.
CTATTCCTTTCCCTCTTCAAAGCATCTCCTATCATCTTCTGCCGACTATTTGGTGCCTCATTAAAGAAGTAAGCTCGCAGACCCAGAAGGACGTTCTCCTCTTGCCAACTGGCTTTCAACAACCCCCTGCCTAAGTCCTCTCTACGCAGGTACAATCGTTCTTTATTGGCTAGTCTCTTCTGGGCCCCATTCTTCATCAGCACCAATCGGACTCTCTTATCTACTTCTTTCATATCCCCTTCAGACCATTCCAACGGTCCTATATAGTAGTACAATTTGGACAAGGCATATTCATTTATAACCTTGAACAGATTTTTACCACTCAGGGGCTCCACAGACAGGTGATCAACCCGTTTAACTATTTCCTCGATCACAATCCTTTTCATCTTTGCTTCACAATTCCTATCAGTTTCTCTGATCCCTAAGTACTTATAATACTTGTCGTCCTTGATGTGCTCGAATTCGGGATCAAATTCGATACTACTGGCGGATTTCTTGACATTGATCTGCATTCCGATAGCAGCCAAGCCTTCCTTGAACACTGTCACAATCTTCGCCAACTCATCCTCTTTCTTCGTGATGATCTTTATATCATCAATGTAAAGGAGATGATTTATCTCTATCACCTCCCCAGGTCTCACTATATACTTGTCCTTCTTCGTCTTTGAGTTCACGAGATTTGTAATGGCTTGCATAACGGTCACAAAGAGTAATGGGGAGAGCGAATCCCCCTGCCGTATGCCACGCTCTAATTGAATCTTTCCGATCTTCTTACCTCCAAGTGTAAGTGTAGTCTCCGTTCTATGAATGATGGAGGTTAAAGCCTTCTTTAGGAAGTCTGGGATAGGCAACTTCCAGATTAAGCGAAGCACAAACTCGTGATCGACGCTATCAAATGCCTTACTCACATCAATCCATGCTTTCAGGGCTTTCTTTTTTCGATCCCTTTTTTCTAAACATTTACTGAACATATGTTGCTCTTTTGCAGCTTGGGTTTGTTTAAATGTACCAAGCTGCTCAAGCCCAAAATAGTTGTTATTATGAAGTTCCTTATATAATAACTCGCTAATTAATTTGGTGTACAGTTTATAAGTCGTGTTTAAGAGTGAAATCGGGCGCATATTCTTTGCGCTACGTTCACCTCCTTTATCAAGTAAAATGGTTCTCCCGTCTTCTAACCATTTTTCTATTTCCTGTCCGCTGTTAATCATCCTTAACAGGTTAATTGATAAGGCCTCGTGGACGGATTCAAACTTCTTCAAAAAGAATCCATATATCATATCATTACCAGGAGCTTTCCAGTTCGGCATTCTTGTGATCAGCTTCTTGACGTCCTCTGTTTTAAAATCACATTTAAGCTGGTACTCCTGGTCGGGCTTCCTGTCCACGAGGTCTAGTATTTGTCCGTATTCTTCTTCCTTGATATTTTTCTCTTTGTATAAGTCCTTCCAAAAGGCCAATACTTCAGTTGGGTTTACTTCCCCGTTGGCTTCAATTCCTTCTCCATTCTTTTCTCTAAGTTTTCTGTAAAATGTCGCTCGCGATAATTCGAACATGCGGTTACTTGTGGCGTATTGCTTCCTTATTTTTATGCCATTTAGTTTCTTTTCTATTTCATACACTTGGCTTTTTAGGTCCTCCTTCATTTCAGCCAGTCCATTTCTTCTTAGTTCTTCCAGTTCCCTCTTTAACTTCTTTTCTTCAGGGCTTAGTCTCACCTGGTTTAATATGTTGTTTACAGATGCAAGTTCTTTCTTTTTCTCGTTTGCTTCATATTGGGCCGCGTCTTCCAGGTGGCCCACAATGTTAGGAAAGTTCGTCTTCTTTGATGTTAATCTTGTATAGGTGAGCTGGCCAGCGTATATCAGCTCGTTGATCTCTTTAAGGCTGGTCTTGTCTTTTAGTTTTTCTTTGATCAGTTCGTTGATCGCCTTCAAGAGTAGAGGCTTAACTTTCTGTTCTGGGACTTTAGTTGTCCGTTTTCTTTCATTTATTTCCAGCAGCTCAACTTCCTTCAGGTTGAGCTCAAACGCTTCCTTTGCTTTTGATTTCCAATCTTCTATTATCGCTCTTCTTCTTTCAGATCTCTTTTCTTGTTCAGTCTTTCTCTTCCCCTCAAAGAGATTTTTATACTGATACGTTTTCTCTTTGTCCGCGGGTACAGCGTTCTTCACTTTCCTTAAGATTCTTGTTGGCTTCTTTCTCTCTGTTTCTTCAGGCGCCAACTCCTCTTCTTTTCCCGACTCATGTGGTTCACTGTCTTCGTCATCAGTATCGCTCACATCTTCGGCTTTGGCTCTCTTCCTTCGAGTCTCTTTTCCTTTGGAAGCCAGCTCTTCGGCTCTCTTTAATTCACTTCCCTTCTTTACTGTTGCTTTTGTCTCGTCCAGGGTCTCTATATTCTTGTCTGTGATCTCCGACTCCCCCTTGGCCTTGGCTGCGTTGTTCTTCTTTATTAGGTCAGGGATTGTTGTTGGTTCGTTCGGCTGTCTTCCATTCTTCGCACTCTCTTTCACAGTGCTCTCTTCTTGCAGTTTCCCGTTCTCCTTTGTTTTCTTCCATTTCTTCTTTTGAGGCTTATTCTTGAGAACAAGGTTATTCTCTGCCTCTGTCATTTCCAGTTCACCTTGTTCTGCTTTCTTTAGGTCCCCTACGTTCTCGCTAGCCACGTTTATGTCGGTCCAGATTCTCTTCTTCCTCTGATCTGGAGTGACTAGCGTTGGTAGGTTTTGTTCTTTACCATTTAAGTTTCGCCTTTCTGGTTCGATGTCCCCAGCAGCCGCGCAGTTCTTGTCAAGGCCCTCTTTTCCTTTCTTGGGCGCTGTTTGATTAGAGTTCTGAGTTAGACCCATAATGCTTCCTTGTGTTGTTAGATGGGTGCCTACTTCGTTCTCAGATGCCCTACAGCTTCCCCAGTCATGTAAAAGTGTTATGGGCTTTGGATTGTCTTTTTCTCTTTTTGCTGCCTCTTCCCCCTTTAAAATTTTAAAATCTTTAATTATTTTTTTCATTTTGTCGATTAGGGGGGTTTTTATAGGCGTTTTTTTGGATTGGTGTGAAAATTTAGTTTTTTTGAAAAAGTAGGAGCTCTTGGGACTTGGAAGAGAAACGTCATCCCCGGCAGATATCTGGCTATCTGGTACTTGCTCCACCTGTGCTCGCTCTTTTTGTTTTCGTCAGTTTCATTTTTAAAAAATTTAACTTTTGAAAACTCAGAACCTTCTACAGGAGCACACGGGACACTCAGATCTTCATCAGTCCCTTCTTCCTCCGTTACTTCTTGCTTTAGGACATGCCCTTCTTCAACTTTTCCAGCCATGACCTGTATGTCCTTCTTGGTCAGGTCTATTACTTCAAGTGGCTCTTCTTTTCTTCGGCGCGACGTATTTTGACTTGGGAATCCTTTGCACGCTGCTGTTCTTCCTATATTTACTGCCAGGGCGTTCATAGGCTGGCTTGTTACTTTGAACAATCTGAATCTTGGCTTATGTACTTTAGGACCCATGGATTGATCACTTTTTACAGCTAACGATTCGCCATGCAGATGCTCCGGATCACACTGCGAGCTTTCCTGTTCTTCTTCCGGCCGCGTCTCCCTTTCGTCGTTCTCTATGCTTGACTTAGGCAAGTGATTTGAGAGTAGAAGATCTTTCCTGTGAGAATTCTTTGAAGGAACTCCTTTCGCACCGCTTATATACTGATTGTTAGTTCGGTCAAGAGAATGGGAAGTACTGCTAAGTTTTCTTTCACTCTCCTCTTTGTTAAAGTTACTTTTGCCTGGAGTTTTAATTTGGGAAGCCTTGTTCTTCTTAGAACTGAACGGATTAAGAATTTGGAGACCAGTTCCTTCCTTTGTTCTTAGTGTTCTACTGTTATCTCCCTTCTGTGAGTCTTTAAAGGGTTCCGTGTGGCTCATTTCTTCTAGTGGTCCCGCAGATGTGCTAAAGTTGGCTTTTATAGGTTGAGAAATTTGGCTAACAAGATCGTAGGGGATATTTGTAGTATTAGACAACAAGGAAGAACTTAGTGACTCTTCTTTACCTTTTGGTTTGGAAAAAATAGAATAGGATTTAACTTTTGAAAAAATGAAGTTACTATTTTGTGGTGGTAGGAGGGTTTGAAAGTTGTACAAATGAATAGGAAGTTCGTTGGGAGTGTGGAATAGCTGTATCTCTTCGTAGGATTCTTCTAAGATGTTGTAGCCATTTTCTTTTGGGAATTTGAAAAGATTGTTGGACTTTCTGAACTGCTGATGAGAGTTTGAAACGTTTGTGAGTTGTTGTAAAGATTCTGTTCCCTTGTAGAAGAGCTTAGAAGGGAAACATTCACTCAGAACGTTTATTGGGGTTTGTTCTGACGAAATTGGGTGTCTTTGTTGAATGGAGGGTAATATTTCTTTACTGTCAGGTCGAAAAGAATAGGAGTATGGCGTACTAATGCCCAGGGAAATTATAGACTCTTCTACTAATTGCTTTTTGGAGTTGTTTGGAGTTTTCTTTGTACTTTTAGCGCCCGATTTCTTGATTTTCTTTACGTTTGGGCTTTTTATCGGAGTAGTGGAGGTTGGTTGTGGAGTTGAATTCTTTTCTTGAGATGTAGAATTAAATATCGGAGTTGTGAAAGTTGAATTATGCGAATTTTTAGTATTTTTATTTATAGAAAAGTTATTTTTCGGATTTTTAATTAATTTATTAATGATTTTATTAGTTTTTGAAAAAGTTTTGTCCTGTTTGGGTGGTGTTTTAGTGTTCTTTTTCTTCGTTTTCTTTTCTAAAGGCTTGTATTCCTTTAAAATAAAGCCATCTTTTCCATGTGGAGTCATTTTAATAGTTGGGTTTTGGTTTGGTTTTGGTGTTTCTTTTATCTTCTTCGTGCTACTCTGCTTTTTGGTGTTTTTGGTTAAAGGTTTAGGTAATAATGGTTTTGCACTAGATGGACGGTCCGTCGGGCTTGAGTTTTTATTAAGGAGATTTATGACCTTCGGAGACTCGAACAGTTCGTGCTCTTTTATGTCCTTTTCGAGTAGGGGCATGCCCTTCGCTGGCAAATTGGCGAGGTAATCTTCGTAAACTTTTTGTACCTCGCCAATTGCAGCTTTGTTTGCCGGATCGTTTTTAATCACATAGAAATATGATTTCAAACTAACCGGAGATCCAATTGTCTCCCAGATTGTGGTGTTGTAAGTGAAGCAAACCGCCTTAAACCATTTAAGGTTGAGACAGGTTTGCAGTGCTTTTGAGAGACAGTAAGCATTGAGTACCCTTTCTTGTTGGGAATTTGGGCACTTCAGTGCAAGTATCCCCACCGTGGGCGGGGAAAATAGTTTATGTCTATTTTTATAAAAATATTTTTTCATTTTTTAATAACCATTGTAGGCAAAGCTTACCTTGGGAACCACCGGTCTCTTATAGCGCTTCACTATGTTTGCGATATTTTAACACAGTTTATTTAACACCTTAAACCGGACAATCAAGATCCAACTCAACGTAAAATAAAGCGGCCAAATTAAACATGATAGAGCTATTAGGATTTAATGTTTTTGTTGGGCCTATTTATAGAATTTATGTTACGATAATATATTATTATTCGTTTAAAGATTTTCTTGTTACAAATTATTAATCATGATTTTATATCATCGAATTTTGACTGATACCAAAGATCAAATTTAAATAAAATTCCAATATATTTAAACAAATCTAATCATCAATAGTATATTGGTATTAAAATAATATAATGTCGC
>JASNJN010002066.1:0-18080 GCA_030180075.1 Mikrocytos mackini
AAATGTCTTCAGGTGTTGGATGGACTGATCGGTAAGGATTCCCAATTGTCCTACAACAAGCTGAAGGGATCGGACTCTGAACCCAGTGTACTTCCCTTTTAGAGACTCCTTGAGTTCTTCATATTTTGTCGCCTTGTCCCATTGTTTAACCCCAATGAGGTCCTCTGCGGCCACCGCAACTTCGAGTATCATTATTCCCTTTGCTTAGTATCTATACAGATTATATCTGGGAGATGCGACGTCTTTTTGCAATATGTCCTTTTGCTCCAGAATTTTTAGTTTAGACCAAATCGAATCCATTTGTGGATCTGACAATCTTCCCACCCATCATTGATAGAGTAATCTTATCGCCCAGACCATGGTTACGTATAACCATATTGGCAACTTGGACAACTACCGCGTCGTGCCTCTCTTTTAGGAGCGCAAACGGTATCCTGGGGCAGCCGATAGGGCGTGGCCCACAGTTTCAGGAAATCTGTTCCATCTCCTACAATTTCTTTGGTTTTGAATAGAGCTCCCAAAATTCACTTTTTAGAATTGTAAATTAAGACTTTTGARAAAGCTATTATGCTCTTGCGAACATCACTGGTTTATATAGAAGAATGTATGATCACCAAAACCTTCTTTATTAGCTGTTTTCGTAAGTTATATGATTTACTGAGTTGTTATGAAGCTCAGATTAGTAAGTATATCAAGAATACTTAACCTGCAGGAGGAACAGGATTAAATATCTCAAGTTAAAGTTTTCAAGTCCTTATCATACCCTGGGCTGCGAACAATGGAGAGGTATAAAGTGGTGAGAAAATTTCTTTTATCTAAATTTTGAGTTAATCTGCGCATTTCTTTTTCAATATCATAAAAAGCCGGGTAGTGCTTATAAATGAATTACATGCCTTCCTGGTTCTCTGAGTAATTTTCTATATTTCAAAAGTTAAATTTTAGAGGGAAAAGTTGACAGGATTTAACAAAAAATTTGGGCTCTGTTTATTCCCATTCAGAACACAGAAGTTTAATTACTTTATATATATACAGACGATTGTGGTATTGGGAATGTTAATAAATAATATATGGATATAGATGATTAAAAATCTTAAATTAATATCAATAATACAACATGGCGACATCTAAGGAAACCATTGGCAACTTGAACCTAGAACAGCTCAGAGTATTACTTAAGGCGTCGGGTGTTAGAGTAACAAGAGCACAGACATCGAGTATACTAAAAGCAAAGGCCGAGAAATTATTTGAAGACAAGGTCACTGACGGCTCAGATTTCATTTTCCCCCAAATCGTCCCAATATCCCCCAAATTATTTCATTTTCACCACGTAAAATTTCATTTCCCCCCAAATTTCAAATTGTAAAAATTCGGATTTTGGAAAATTCCAAATTTTAAACCGACCGTTTATCGAGGTGGTGTCGGTTAAATCACCGTCTGAGCGTTCGGTTTAGTGTATTTTCCTCGGGAAAATACAATATATTTCAAAAAGTATCATCTGTGATTATTTTGTGATTTTTGGGCCAGTTTAAAATAATTTGGGGGAAAATGTGATGGAAGGCGACACTGACTACATCCATGAGTTGTTAGAAGAGGTTGTGGGACGTGTGAAAGAGTCTTCAGAGTCCGCAACAGATGCAGAGTACTTACCTAGCACGAACAGTAATCACTTCAAAGGGCTGGTGGGAATGAAAGCACCTGAGCCCTACTTGGAGATACCAGGTCGTGCGAAAGGAGACATTGATGACTGGTTTAACTTGTTTGAATTATATCTGCGTCTAAACAATGGCGAAGATATACCCGAAGGAGTAAAGGTTGCCTCAGTCTTGTACCACATAGGAAGTGAAGCTCGAAGGATACTGTTGGCAAATAAAGGAAAGTATGTGTCTTTTAACAAATTGAAGATAGAGGCAAAGAGATTGCTCGGCCGAACAAGAACCTTGATTTACAAAAGAAGCAAATTGTTTGAAGAAAAACAAAATGCAAGTGTGCAAGAGTTTGCAAACTCACTTCGTAAGTTAGCACAAGGATGTGGATTTGACCAACAGGAAGATGAGATATTGCTCACTTTATTCGTGGTTGGACTAAAGAACAGTCGGATTCAGAAAAGACTCCTAAGAAGGAAAGACATAAGTTTCGACACAGCGATAGATGAAGCTGTTATCGATGAGGACGATGAAAACGATGGACGCGCACAGGTAAAAGAAAACAATGAGAACTCACCAGAAGTTATGTATTCTTCGACCGAGTATATGAAATGTTCTTTTTGCGGGTTTAAACATCGTAAAGTATCGAAAACTGCGCTGCAAAAGACAAAACCTGTTTCAAATGTCAAAGAAAAGGACATTTCTCTAGGATGTGTAGAGCTCCGAAGCAGAAAATCAATAGAATAGAATTTGACAACAATTGTGAAGACGGGAATGAATTGCTCAAAGTGGAAACGGAAAACACCCATAAACAATGGTTTACCGATGTTATTATTGAAGGCAGATCAGTAAGGGTTATTTGTGACACCGGTTCCCCATTCACAATAATCAACAAACAATTAGCGAATGAATTAGGAGTGGGAAATAAGATTGAGAGAATCCACGAACCGCTTCGAACTTATACTGGCGAACCAATCGAAATCGTGGGCCAATTTAGAACTATGATTAGGAAACCTGGATATTCAGTGAACGATAAAATAATAGTTTCTAAACATGGCAAAAACTTACTGGGTCTTGCACACATGGTAAAGCTGGGAATGTTACCCAGCATCAACATGATTGAAGATAAGGATAAAGGTATGGCACTGCATGAAATTGTTAAGGAATGGGAAGAGAAAGGAATATTTAGCGGTGTTGGCCGGGCTAAGAATTACAAACACAAAATCGATCTTGTGAAAGACGTGAGACCAGTCAGACAAAAACTAAGACCCGTTCCTTTTAGATATAGAGAGGATGTTGATTTGGAAATTAGGAAGCTTGTCAAAAGGGGAATTCTTGAACCTATCGATCGTAGTGAGTGGACTAGCCCTATCCATGTGGTTAAGAAAAAAGGGGGTGGTATCCGTATATGCGGAGACTATAGAGAACTCAATAAACACGTGATACTAGATCCGTTTCCATTGTCGAATATTAACGAGCTAGTCGTGGAAATTCCTCAAACTACAACCACATTTGCACAGATAGACCTATCTGATGCATACTTTCAACTACCTCTACACGAAAACGATAAAAAACTGACGACAATAATTACACATTCAGGAAGTTACTGTTATACAAGAACACCGTTTGGAATTAGAGTTCCCAAAATTCTCGAACCTAAAATTTATCGAGAATCGAGAAACGGATTTATGGCCATATTTCCCGGAAAATGAGAAAAAATTCTCGAAATTCTCGAAAATTTTCGAGAATTTTAGATGTAAAAAGTCCAGTTCCCGGGAATCGATTTCTCGAATCCCGGGAACTGGGAACTCTAGTTTGGAATATAATCTGCACCGGCAAATTGTCAAAGGATGATAGAAGAGATTTTTGGGAAACTAGAAGGTGTTCTTGCGTATCTTGATGATATTCTTGTATATGGAACGTCACATGAAGACCTGGGGAAGAAACTCAGTAAGGTCTTTGAGGAAGTTGAGAAACAAGGCCTTAAGCTAAAGAGATAAAAGTTTAAGTTCGGAGTTAAACAAGTAAATTGGTTGGGATACACAATTGGAGAAGGAAAGATTAGACCACAAAAACTCAAGATAGAAGAAATAAGAAATCTAGAACAACCAAAAGCGGTCAAGGAATTGAGATCATTTCTAGGTGCTATAAATTACGACCGGAAATTTGTTAAAGATTTTGCGACAAAAGCCGCGCCACTGTATTCTTTATTGAAAAAGGATACAAAGTTTGAATTCAACACAGAAACTTCCAATGCATTTGAAGAATTAAAAGAGATATGGGCACTAGCGATGCCCTTGAATATATTTGATCAGACAGGAGACCAACTGACATTGAAATGTGATGCTTCTTCCGTGGGAATTGGATGTGTCTTAGAACAGAACACCAAAGAAGGATATCATCCAATAGCATTTTGGTCTAGGAAATTATCAGAAAGGGAATTGAACCTTTCGGTAGGGAAGAAAGAAGCTCTCGCCATAATAGAGTCTATGGAACGTCACAAAATCTTCCTGTTAGGCCGAAGATTCAAATTTATCACCGATAACCAAGCTCTTGTGACACTGTTCTCAAAATACAAAAGCGTGAGAGTAAACTCGAGAATTGCAAGATGGATGGCTAGGCTTGAAAGGTATCACTACGAAATAAGCTATATAAAATCTGAAGAAAACTGCGTAGCAGATACATTCTCAAGATTAACTAAATCACAAAAGGCTCCAATCGTAGAAATCGAAGACTTCTCTACAATAAACAATGTAGAGCATGAAGACACGTGGGACATGCTTATACGAGTGATTAAGAACGATGATTGGAAGAACATAAGGACCGGAAGCAAAATGAATATTTACAAACTTTATAGTGACGAAATATACCTAAAAAAGAAACAATCTACTATAAAAACAAGGTAATACCCACGCTTACATAAAGAAATGAAATCATATCTGCAGCACATGATGGTCATATAGGGATAACTAAAACTACATCGAAGATATCACAATGTTACTGGTGGCCAAAAATGTACGAACAAATCACGGAGTTCATTAAGGATTGTACATTGTCCAAACTAGTCGAAGAACAGCAGTTACAAGAGAGTCGGAAATTAAATTCAAGGAGAATAAAAAGAAAGTTTGGGAAAAGATTGCTGTCGATATAAAAGGCCCAATACAGGATGAGAATTTTAAGTACATACTCGTGGCTATCGATTATTGCTCGAGATAGCCGGAAATTGTTAAACTCAACGGAATTAACGATGAAAATATGAAGATCGCTCTTATAAAAATTTTTGATAAACTTGGGAACCCCGAAGAAGTATTGACGGCAATGGGAGTCAACTAATTTCGAAATCAACAGAGAAATTTTTAGAGGATCGCGGAATACGTCATAGCAGAACACCTGTCTACTCGCCACAAAGTAATGGTCTTGTGGAGAGATTTAATAAAGAACTAAAGAATAAGATAGCGGAAGCTCAGGAAAACAATCTTGATACATCCAATTATATTCGGAACTTTTTGTGTGCATATAGAAGTACCCCCCATTGCATAACGAAGAAAACACCATTTGAAATGATGTTTAATAGGAGGGAAAAGGATAAGATGGCAGTTCACTATTCAGGGAGACTACCTAAAGTAACTAAGGTTTTAAACAAAAACAAATTCGAGGAAGGGAGATATGAACGGATAAATCAAAGGAGAGGTGCAATTAATAGAATGTTCAGGATTGGCGACCAGGTACGAATTAAACTTAATAACGGGAAGTATTCACTTCCAATAAAGATAGATGAAGTCTATAGGAACTCGGTTAAGACTAGCGACAACAGAGTCTGGCCACTAAGAAGAGTTTCACATAGTTATTTGAAAGTGGAGGAATGTGGTATTGGGAATGTTAATAAATAATATATGGATATAGATTATTAAAAATCTTAAATTAATATCAATAATACAACAATGATATCTTTATATTCTATTTAACATCCTGTCGTGGTCTCGACCCATTCCTATCTTCCGATCGGGTATAGAACTAACTTTAGTCTATGCCGATGATGTCAATAATTAAAGCGAAATATACAAACCCAAATTATGATCAAATTTTAAAGACATTTTTTTGTTTAATTTGAATTGTAAATAACGTTCTAGAGCAAAACTAACATGTTTGACTTCTTTTGCAAGCGATCTGATGGTTTTTCGGAAAATACTACCAAAATTGGGTGAAATTTTTTTTGAAAAGTTAAATTTTGCAGCAAAAATGTACGATTTTGTTGTCATGGGCGAAATGAATAACAAAAACAACTCAAATCTATGTAAAACCTTGAATAAAACCATTATTGATTCATAAATTGTATTAAAAATGTCTTTAAAATTCGATCATTATTTGCCTAAATACTACACGCATAATTAAATATTATAAAAGAAAATCAAAGTCATAAAAACTCAATCATACGAAACGATGAAGTCTTTATTCAATGCCAAACTGATGGGTCTCCTCCAACCTGGAGACCACCGCAAGTTGAATTCAACGCGAAGCCCAGTTTCGCACAAAGGTTCGTGGTCAGATACGGTGCCACCAAAGGGGTTCAACCTACCCATACCAGGCCTCGATGACTACGACCAGACCTTCCAGCCTCGGGAAGAAACGCTTAGCTACACCCGAAAACTTACGGGAGCCAAGTTTACTTTCCAAATTCCTTATTTGGAATCCATCGACAAGCAGGACGTCTTGGCATGGAAGGACCAGTTTATCACCGCGGTAAACACATGTAACTGGACACAAGATCATGCCAAAGACTACCTCACAGCTCTGTCGTCCCTAAAGATCAGGAAGATGTTCAAAAGCGATGACACATTAGATAGAATGCTCGTCCGTGTGATACAAGACAAGTTTCCACCAACATCTGCGGAAAGATACAACCGAAAGCTTGTGTCACTCCGACAAAATAGCTTCCATGATATAGAGGACTACTATTACGCGATCGAAGAGGTCACATATAGGTGGGGAGCTGCTACATCTGCAACAAAAGAGTTAATGAACTCAAAGAAAGAGTCGATATTCATGCAAGGTCTCGCACCGGAAACATTAGATTTTATCGACCTCCATTCTATTACCGGCGCACAACTGATCTTAACCAAGATAAACACGATAGAAAGAAACTTCCAAAGCCGTATTAAAGAGAATGAGGTGAAAAGAGAAAATCTAGAGACCTTGAGGATGTTAAACTCCTCAACGGCTTCGAGCCAATATCCTACAAGATCACGAGAGCATCATACGCGAACCCCAAAATCTAAAACTACAACAGGCCAATTTCAAGAGCGAGAGCCCCGGACCACTTACTGCTCGTTTCATCAATCTACAAGCCATTCCGACAATGACTGTCGCGCAAAAAGGATACACAACGAGATACCAAATCGGCCTAACGGAGCCAGCGTCTCTAGGAGTCATACTCCTTCAAGGTCAAATTACAACCATTCGGCCTCAAATCAGCCACGAAGCGGCTACAAAAGACAGGACCACCGAGAAGACCGAAGAAATGACCGCGACCACAGGATAAATGCCTTACAGGAGCCCAGGGTGACACCGCGCTCGGTAGAAATTCCTTTATTCGTCGGCAGCAACACATGCAATGCCCTGTTGGACATGGGCTCAGTATTCAATTATATCAACCCACGCAAACTGCTAGACTTAGGCGATTTTAAACAAGTTGAAATTCCCGAAAAGGAGGTTATACTGGCGAATAATAGCCGAGATTCAATAACACATTACGCCGACCTAGACATACGTTTATCCCAAGATGCGACTGCGCACTATAACACAAGGTTCTTCCTTTTGAAATCTTGTACGGCGGGATCTATTCTCGGAATGGATTTCATCCTTAATAATGATTTCTATCTCAGTACCGAGCAGAACCTCATAACGATCAACGGGCACAACTATCCCTTAGTCCCCTCTTCTACGGCTAGGTTCGGCCCAGAAGAGAAACAACTTTGTTCAGATACCAGAATAGCATCTGTATCCTCGGACAGCCAAAACCCCTGACAACAATCGAGAATTACAAAAAATATAACCCTACTTTGGGAATCATAAAGGGCGAAGTACATAAAATACACACGGAGGACGACCGCCCCTTCTTTTCCACGGAATATCACATACCGGGAGGAAAACTAGACGATATAAGAAAGGAGATCACTCGTCTGGTTGGTTTAGGTGTAATAAGAAAGTCGAGCTCAAACTATGTCTCACCGCCTTTCCCAATATTCAAGGCGAATGGCTCCATTCGCCTTGTAGTGAACTATAAGCGCCTGAATGAACTAACCACCAAAATGGTCTACCCAGTGTCGTCTATACAAAACGCATTAAGCGACCTACACGGGAGCACAATATTCTCACAGGTGGATCTGCAGGCTGGATTTTACCAAATACCCATAGACGAAGAAAGCATCCCCTACACAGCCTTTATCCTTGATAGAAGAGTATGGGAATTCACGCGTATGCCGTTTGGGCTGTCAAACGCGTCCTACACTTTCCAGAAGGCGATGTATAACAACTTTGGTGATTTGCCCTATCTAAAAATATATATGGATGATATCCTAATCCATTCCAAAGATAGGAAGGAACACGAGCTGCATGTCAAAGAATTTCTTCAGAGGAGTTTCGAACTTGGAATAAGGATCAATTTCGAAAAATCGAAATTTTTCGTGGATTCCGTGAAATATCTCGGGAACATCATAAGCCCCCAAGGGATAAGGCCCGACACATCCAGGGCTCACGACATTCACAAACAACCTCCAAGAACAAAGAAACAAGCTATGAAAATCCTCGGAGTAATCCAATGGTTTCGACCATATGTATGCAACCTCTCCCAAAAGGTTTCATTTCTGACTTCGAAACTCAAGAAGACCGAACCCTTTAAATGGTCCGATACCGACACGTCCCAGCTCAACAGGATATTCTCAGACATCATGAAAGCCACACTCCTAAATTACCCCGACTTTACTAAAGACTTTAGGTTAGAAACCGACGCCAGCGAACAGGGAGGTGGTGCAATCCTCACCCAAGACAGAAATCTCATCGGATTTTATTCATGTCAATGGCAAAATTCGGAACACAACTATAGTGTGACGGAAAAGGAAACCCTTGTCATTGTCAAGGCAATGGATCACTTCAAACCTATAGTATTTGCGTCGCGAACCAACATATATACAGATAATGCGAACACACTGTCGGGAGAGGATATGAACAAACGATCCCAACGATGGAAAGCTAGACTACTGCCCTATTCATACACCATACAACACATAAAAGGGACATCCAACGCCGGAGCAGATTTCCTCTCCCGCCTAAGCGCCATCACACCTTCAACTAGGAGCCTATTTTACAACCTAGAGACCATATCCGCAGCACAGAACAACTGCCCGTACGTCGAAAACGTAAAAAACCAGGAAGATACGGCGGATATCTTATTAGAAGGAAAACCAATAATAGTAGACTCAAAAATGAGAGTCGTCATGCCAGAATGCATTAAATACCAGATGTTAAGCCAAGCACACACCGCCCTACAACATCCAGGGCGAAATACCCTTGTTAGGAATCTAACACGTTTCTGGCGTATATCCAAGACAAAAGAGATTGTTTCCAAAATTACAAAACAGTGCGATATCTGTCAAGAAAACAAGTCATATTCCACAAACTATGGCGAACATGAGGGACAATTAGAATCCGACAGCCCCTTTTCCTTTATATCATCTGATATATATGGGCCGATCCAATCAAAACACTTCGTGGACGACCCAGAAGAAGTTAACTGGAAACCTAGCTTTTATATACTCACCATATCCGACATCTATTCCCGATTCTCCCAAGTTACTATTTTAAAGGGAATTACGTCTGAAACGGTAATAGGAGCGATAAGAAGCCTGTGGTTGTCAAAGTTCCCGACCCCCAAAACGCTACTGTCGGATAGGGGAAGACAATACACATCCGATAAATTTGAACGATTCTGTCGCAACGAAGGAATTCATCATCTGTTAACCAGTCCTTACAATCCACAGTCCAACGGCTACTCAGAACGCATCAACCAAGCCATCGGAGTAACGCTAAGAGCAAATAAGGATAAAATGGTGAAAGAACTCCCGGGCTACATACATCACAAAATAAACCATAATATTAACCGAAGTACAGGGTTAGCTCCGATAGAAATAATAGAGAATAAAAGCCCTATCGACGCACTTCAGCGGGACCTTTCAAATACAGTATCAATGGGAATTAGAAGCAGAAAAGAGAAGAATCTTAATGAACAAAGAAAAAGAAACGAAAGACGTCACGCCTTCTCTTATACTCGAGGTGACCTCGTATACATTAAACTACACCCTACAGACAAAATGGAAAAACGATGGAAAGGGCCTGGCGAGATCATCTCAGTGAACGAAAACGGTTCCGTTATTATCTCTATCGATAATCACGATATTAAACAGAACATCCGAAACATAAGACCGTACGAAAGGGGAAGATGTCGTGGTCTCGACCCATTCCTATCTTCCGATCGGGTATAGAACTAACTTTAGTCTATGCCGATGATGTCAATAATTAAATATTATAAAAGAAAATCAAAGTCATAAAAACTCAATCATACGAAACGATGAAGTCTTTATTCAATGCCAAACTGATGGGTCTCCTCCAACCTGGAGACCACCGCAATCCCATGGAAAAATCGCGGTCAAAGTAATATCTTCGCTCAGCTTCGCCTCGCTCGGAATATTTAATTATGGGAAATAGAAAGTCCGTAAACTTTGTAAGATCATGACAATTACTTACGTCATAACAGCGATGTGTTAAGTTAGACTGTGTCTACGCTTC
Organism: Mikrocytos mackini; assembly: GCA_030180075.1. Lineage (NCBI taxonomy): Eukaryota > Endomyxa > Ascetosporea > Mikrocytida > Mikrocytiidae > Mikrocytos > Mikrocytos mackini. The sequence goes on from JASNJN010002066.1 coordinate 10,485, forward strand.
GCACTTATTAATCTTGATTACGCCTAGTTTATTTGTTTATATTCTTAAAATAAAAAGTGTCCTAACAACACTGATTTAACTATGAAAATAATTTACGCATTAAAAACTATTACATAACCCTTAGTCAAAAAAGTATATTTAACTAAATAAATCATTTAATTAAATTCATAATTTACATGTTTTTATTGATGAAATACATTGAATAAACAGGCTTCGCATGACCATGTAATATACTTGTATTAATGTTCTGTTTAATATCCCATACTCTTATTGTTGAATCTGTACTACATGAGAAGGCAAGGTCATTTTTAATCTGAAAGTCCCAGACGGCTTGCTTATGTGCATCTAAAACCGTATTATAAAATAACTCACAACATACCTGAGAGCCAATAAACAAAATGATATAAAGATGATTAAAATACCTTTATACGTTATAACAAAGATACTTGAAATTTTAAAATTTCAAAAAAAACCGAGAGGTACGAATACCAGCACACCGGACAGCCCCACCGTAAAGGGGCTAGGGTCAATGCTGGGCGAAAGGCCTAAACCGGCTGAAGCAGGTTCGAACTCGGTCGAACCGTAGTAGCCTGGAAAACAGGGGCCCAACGGCTCCACGAATCCAGAGGACATAACAACTACCAGCGAGTAAACGCTAAAACGCGAGGGTCTACGACCAGGGTTGGTTGGTTTAAACCGCCCGGTTTAATCCGAATGGTTAAAACCGGTAAAAACCGTTCCGGACAAAACCCCTTTTTTGGTAGGGAAAATTTGCAGAAATTGTTTGGTGTGAATTTATCGAGTTTTTGTTAAATTTTGATTTTACATTTTATTTAGATTTAGATGATTTTTTATGATTCAATATACATTTTGTTTCTTATTTCCTGGCATTACGTTTTATTATTTGTTTGAATTTGAAAATAGGAAAATTTCGAATCTTTTTTAAAATCAAGTTTTGTGATTTTCCAAACGGTTTAAACCGGTTTTATCCACGGACTAAAACCAACCCTGTCTAAGACCCTTATACAAAGGGCCGAGTGGAATGTATCCAAGTGTCAAAGACCGTCAAATCACAACGAGTGATTAATTTTATTCAACATGTTATGTTTTTATATGGATTGAACATCACCAATACAGGTGAGTCTATTTTTGAAACACTGTTATTTTTGAAACAGTGAGTTGGTCCGAAAAGCATTTAAAGGCTTTCCAAGAAAGCCAAGCTTTTAATAATGGCAAAACATGCCTTAAAAGAATATTAATACGCGTATGCTTATTATCCAAATTAATTGGACAGCATCAAGCGTTTCCCAGGTAAATCCTGAAATTGGAAAGTTAACTTTCCAAAAATGGCATGTTCCGTACACGAGTCACAACAAAGCCTCGCCACCTATAAAGGGGCACAAGTTGCAAAAGGTACGGATAGAACATGCCATTTATCAACTTAAAGCATAAAAGGCCGTGGTACAAACTACCAGTAAAGGCGCCCTTAATATTGAAACAAGGGAAGGTTTAAGCAGCGTTTCGAAAATAAACCGTTAATCTGATACAATCAGACATAGGTTTAAGGAGATTTATAACTTAAAGGTTATATAAACCTATTTTATAATTGGGAATATTAAAGGCATGTAGCCATTTAGTGACCTATCCCGTCAAAAATAAATAAGCCTCATATAAACTCCTTATAGTGCCTGTTTAATTATAAAAAGGCATAATTAGTTCAATGCTATTAATTATAATAAATTGGGACAAGACGGTGAGATAGGGTCACATGAGTAGTTATAATAAATAATTAAATTGTGTTCCTGAATGTAGAGAGTTACGATTGGCTATACCTAGTCAATTGGAACTCTCCAATATTTTAAATAAATATAATATTTAAAATATTAGACATAAAAACTTAGACCACAGTTCTTTATATGGCGACATCTAAATCACCAGCTGAGCATCTGGAACTACTGCTTGAAGCAATGGAGGACACCCTCCTCGCGGAGACCCTGATCCAACTCGGATACAAGGAGATCAGTCCTACCACAAACCCGGAGTGGAAACAGGCATTCAAAGCCGACTTCGAGGCCAAAGTTAAACAGTTCAAAAGCATGAATCTGTTAGACCTAGTACGCGAAGCAGGTCACAAAGGGATAGAACTACTACCCTCAGTTACCAAGCCCACAGTAATAGACGAGCTAACGTGGTACTGGTTAAACGCGTTCGAGGCATGCATGAAGAAAGCCCGAACAGTATTGAAAGAGAGCAACAAGCCGGCAGAACCCGCAAAGGAGTATTCGCCAGGTAGCTACTCGGGGTTAAACACCGTCAACCAACCTAGACCATTCCATGAGTTCCCAGGAGTACCACAATTGCCCTGGAGAGCATGGCACCGCATGTTTGAAACATACTTGCGAGTGACGAACATGGCTAGGGAAGGGGAGGACCGCATAGTGGATCTTCTGACCTACTGCCTTGGAGTAGAGGGCAACCGTACTCTGGAGAGTATGCCCGGACCCAAGAGTACATACGCGGAGATAGTGGAAGCATTTGAAGCCCACTACAATCCCGCAGTAACACCCACAAAGGCACGCGCGGAATTCTTTAGTTTAATACAAGGAAATGGCGCAGTGCAAGGGTATATCGACAGATTATGTCGCGTAGCCGCCGAATGTGCATTCGGCGAGTTAGAAAAGGACTTGTTGAGAGACAAGCTCATTCATGGGCTCTCCAACATGGGCCTGAGACAGGCATTAATAGCCAGAACCCCCGCAAATTGGGAGGAGACCTGCGCCACTGTGAAGCAGAGTGAAGCGAGCAGACCCCCTATGATGGAGGAGCCGTATATGCCGCTAAGAAGACCAAAACCACGGCCGCCTAGGAGATTTGTCCAGGCACATGAAAGGCCAGTAATACATTGCAATAGATGCAGTAGTAGACACCCCGACATAAGGAGGTTATGCCCAGCCTATGGCGAGGTTGTGCCAAATGTGGCAAAAGAAACCATCGGGCGGAGTATTGCAGAGTACCTGAACCTGCACCGGAACCGGAACAGCAACCAGAAATGAGTGCCGAAGACCAATATAAATTTGGGTACCACCCTCGAGAGAGGCCATTCCGGAGATTAGGAAGGCTATCCGAGGGAAGGGCGAACAAGGCAAACGTCTCAGTGTTTCACGAGACAGTATTAATAGAGGGCAGGGAAGTCCCTGTTCGAGTAGATACCAGATCAGACATCACCATCCTGGACGCAGCCACCATAAAAAGGGTAGGCATAGAGCGATATGTGATTGGTAGACACGCCGCAGATCTACGAGACTACAACAACAATAGAGTTGATTGTAAGGGCTCAGTAGGGGCGTTAATAAAATAAAATAATTCTGAAAGCATAATAAGATGCTACTTGACAACAAGGGAGAAAACCTTATAGGAGATACAGACTCCTTAAAATTAAATCTAGTACGCAAATTAAGTAAATATAAGACTAATTATAAGCTATATTTGTTAACAACTAAAAAGGTTAGTAATACAAATTCAAAAGGGTGTGCCTATGTTAAGCCCCGCGGCTTCCCCTCGCCTAAACCAAGAAGGAGYCAAGCTGTGGGCTACATAGAGTGTGATCAAACCTTTAGTACTCTGCAAACCAGCAGAAGTAAGGCCCAGCAAGCGGTGACAGAACCAGTGAACGTTGGAGTCAACAAACAAACAGCAAATAAGATTGCTAGTAGAGCCAGCTATAGCTCACCAACACAGGAAGAGGAATTCCTTCCGTGCATTAAAGGTGAAGTGTTCGAACTCAGAGTACGACCTGATAGTAGCCCAACAATAACTAAAGAAAGGCCTATACCGTTCGCTCTCAGAAGAGAAGTAGCAACGGAGATAAACAAACTTGCGTGACAAGGCATATTGGTACGCACCAAGTACACTGATTGGGTATCACCAATCGTCGCAGTAAGAAAGCCAAATGGGAAAGTACGCATATGCGGTGACTTCCGGAAATTAATCTTGCAATGCAGGAGGACAAAAACCCGCTACCCAACACCGAAGCGCTGTTAGCCTCGTTAGGTTCAGGCAACAAGTATTTCACGAAAATCGACCTTAAATCTGCGTATCACCAGATTAGGTTAGAGCAAAACTCCCAAGAGTTGACGACAATAGTCACACACCAAGGGACGTACAAATATACACGGATGCCGTTCGGAATTAAGAGCGCACCCAGTGCCTTTCAGAGGATCATGAACCAAGTATTAACTGGCGTCAAGAAGGTTTTAGTATACCTCGACGACATCCTCATAGCAGCTGCTTCTAAGCCGGAACTAGAGGCTAGAACTCAGCTAGTACTTGACAAGCTCAACAAAAAGGGCGTCAAGATCAATGAAGAAAAGAGCGAAATGCTCCAAACCCAAGTAGACTGGCTGGGTTATGAAATATCCGGCGATGGTATTAAACCTTCACATGTAAAGGCCGCCGAGATAAATAATTTAAGAGCCCCAAAAACTGTCAAAGAAGTTAGACAAGTACTGGGAGTTATAAATTATTACAGGAAGTTTATCGAGAAAATGGCCATTGTAGCCAAGCCGATATATWCACTCCTGAAGAAAGGCATCAAGTTCGTATGGACCAAACAGTGCCAAGACGCGTTTGAGTACATAAAACAGCTGATAGTAAAACGCGAAGCACTCGCACTTTTCAATACGAGTTCCAGTAGACAGGTAGTATTAAAAACTGACGCCTGTGATGACGGAATGGGAGCTGTTCTTGAACAAGAACAAGTAGACGGGACGTACAAACCAGTCATATACTGGTCGTCTCAGTTCAACAAACACGAGAAGAATTACTCCGTGTCTGAAAAGGAAGCATTAGCATGCGTTTCCGCAATGCTGTCCTTCAAAAACTACCTCTTAGGGAGGAAATTTACCTTGCTAACAGACCACAGAGCGTTGGTAACACTGTTAAGCCAGAGTACATCAAAGCGAACCAACAGTAGAATAGAACGTTGGCGCGAAAAGCTCACAGTATTTAACTATGACGTGAAGCACATTAAAGGAACTGACAACTCAGTCGCCGATTGGCTTTCGAGGTCAGCTTCCAAGGTGAACCATCAAATGGCACCAATTTATGAAGAGATGGTTATCAACTCCATCCGCGCAGAACCGAGTAACATTGCAACCGAGTACAAAGCGGAACTAAGGCAGTTAGTAAGGGTTATAAAAAGCAACGGTTGGGATAAGTACAACGTTAGTAAATACAAACCCTACCATACAAATCTAAACAAATTGTCAGTAGAAAACTGCTTAATATTTTTTAACAATAGCCGCTTTGTTCCAGAAGAGACTGAGCGAGTAAAAATAATAAAAGAAGCCCATAAGGTTCACCAGGGAATTAACCGCACAAGAAAGCGAGTAGAAAATTTCTTCTGGTGGCCGAAATATGGGGAAGATGTACAAACATACATCAGTAATTGTCCAGTATGCATAAAGTCACCACGGACTAAAGTAACACGCGAAACGCCCATGACGCCAGTTGAATTACCCAGCGGCCCATGGCAAAAACTCGCAGTAGACATTAAAGGCCCACTACAAAAAGGTCCACACATGAATTTACTTGTAGTAATGGACTATTATAGTAAGTGGCCCGAAGTATTTGGACTCGGTGAAATCTCTAGCACGATAGTAATAAACAGACTCTATAAATTATTTAGAAGGTTTGGCATCCCGCGAGAAGTAGTTACAGATAACGGCACACAGTTTGTCAGTAAAGAATTCAAAGAATTCCTGGCCAAATTAGGCATCAAACGGATACCAATTCCAGTATACAACCCAGAACAAAACGGGTTAGTAGAACGCTTCAATCGAGTATTGGCAGAGAAACTCGCCGAAGCCGATCAAAACAAGTGGCCAATCGAAAACACGATTGAGAAAACACTGTTTCATTACAGGGCAACGCCCCGTTCCACAACAAATAAGGCGCCGTTCGAAGCATTATTCGGCAGGCCAATGCAAGATACCTTGGCACTCCTGGCCCCCCGGAGGGGAGAGGAAGTAGAGCCAGAGGCCCACGAAGAAGTGGATGACCATATCTCCGAAGAGGAATTTGAAGAAATCACTCCTACGAGAAGAGTTGGTAAGCACGTGCCATTCACACCCAGAAGGCCAGTGACAATAAGTGTCGCAAAAGCTCAGGAATATATAAAACCGGAGAACAAATACGCATCAACAAAGTGCAGTAACCAAATAAACCTGGAGTTCTAGGAGCACAATAGCACAATAGAAGATGCTAGCCCCGAACCAGCGTAAAAGTAAAATATACCAGCCAGAACAGAGCTGAGTCCCCCCAAAGACGTACAGCAACCTTCAAATACCCACGAAGTGGAGTAATAGACAGGGCCTTTGTTAAAAGAAAACATGCTGCTATGAAGAGTAACCATGATCACCGCAAGGCAGCATATCGAAAACCGATAAAGGTCTGAGACATATTATACCTCGAGCAAAAGCCGGCAAAATACAAAGGACTCCAAAGAGTCAAAGTCATAAGTAGGGTTCGGAATATATGTGACAAAACTCGTGGTCACATATTTTGGGTGAAATTCGACACAAAATCCTCTATAAATTCCGGGAAAATTTTAGGTATCCCATATCTGAGTATCCTCGAATTTTAGACTTTCCTCTATAATATCTAATAATCACATATTATTCACATATTTGATCGTTTTTTGTCACATATTTTCCGAACCCTAGTCATAAGTAAACCAGTGGTGGAAATTGTAGGGAATAAAATCTGGTCCCGAAACAAAATAGGAAGGGTTAAAACCCTCGGGGTGAAGAATTCTAAGACGGGGGTGTAGAAAGTTACAATTAGAACTCTTCATAATTTAAATAAATAATATTAAACATAAAAACTTGAACCACAGTTCTATATACACATATTGTTTAGGCACAACGTGAGTATTTATAGCCGAAATGCAAGTGCACTTTGTCATGTTTTTAAGGACTGTTGATACGTGTATGTATCACTTGGTCACGAAAATGTRAYYAYAAGTTTAGTCACATATATTCCGAACCCTAGTAATAAGTTTAAAAACATGTGGTGCATATATGTACCACATCGGTTGCCGTCGAAAAAACAGTTGGTACGTATATGTATCACATCGGCTTCAGTAAATCTTTTGTATTTGATTGGGAGAACAAAACTGACAATTATTTTTGGTGTGTTGTTTATACTTAAAACATGTATAAATCCTTCTTTTGTGATTACAATATATAATTTACCTTGTTGTTCTGTATTACTTGGAATCGGAATAACACAAAGAGATCTTCCGATATTTAAACTGATTGTTGTTGAAGAGTTAAATTCTTCAAATGGAAGTTCTTTTGGATTTTGAATGTTATTTTTATCAATTGTAACCATTTCATTCTTTTTTGAGTCTTCTAATGTTTCATTAATATTTAATTTTTTATTAAACTCATTTGMATCCTTTATATTTAGAGTGTAAATGTTCCATTCTCCTAATATAATAATTTCTAACTTCTCCCATTTGTCCTCAGAACTGTTAGATTTACTATAAGGAATAATTTCCTATATTTTGTGGTACTTTTTCTTTTGTATATTTTT
>JASNJN010002082.1:0-11556 GCA_030180075.1 Mikrocytos mackini
ATACAGAGCAGGGTGAACGGTAAGGTTGCAGTCGTAAACCTAAGTTAGGTATCCATATAGGCAGATAGTGGTTGACCACGACGGAATAAGCACAACAAACGTCCTCTTCTTAAAATTGTTATGTTTTATAATATTAAATCAAATTAACAACCCAGTTTAATGTATAAGTCGGTACATATAACAATSSTATGTTTACATTGGTGTATGTGCCGCCCCAGTTAACAAACTCATTGATAAAGGTGAAATATGCCTGTCCATTTTCAAAAATGTTTTGTAAGACCAATAAAATTTATTTGGCAAACGTAAAATGTTTTTGAAAGTGTTTATGAGTAATACGAAAAGGCTAAGCAAATAGCAGAGCCTGTAGTTTTGAAAAACAGAAAATGCTGTTTTCAAAATTTTATATTCTAAAAACTATACAATGATTATCTTCATTCAGCGTGTAGATTTGCAGATATTTCTTTCCCAAGTGTCCCAAGAACATAAGACGAAAAGCACTTGACTAAGTTTCTGATAGGGATCTTCAAAGACACAGAAAAGAAACAACCTCAGTAAAAAGTCACTTATGCCATCTAGGGCCAACACACCTCATCATAGCACAATACAGCAACTAGAAGAACACACAAAGAAGACACGGTTATGGGATAGATGCCTTTTGTTCTTTCGCACCCTGATAATCGACTTCATGATAACAAAATCGATCTGCAGCATAAAAGGTAAACGAAGTCAATATCTAAAGTTGGAAGAATCCAACAAGAATGGCAAGAAGCAAAATGAACGCGAATGAGCGAAATGGGAAGGAAAATAAAGAGCGAACAATTTAATTAATTTATATAAATAGCAATAAAATGTATTGCGACATTTTTGAATGCAAAGATATCTTTGTGTTTCAAAATAGCTTGTGTTGTTTATATAAGTAACATTTCCAGTACGCATGAAATCAATGTGGAAGTATTTGTGAAAAGTATAAGCAAACACAAGATTTTTAATTTTATTTTATAAATAATAGATATAATTTTAAAAATCGAGCTAATATAAATTTCTTTGAACGAAAACTCGATCAAATTGGATGAAAATTGCTGTTTAATAAACTAACCATAAACCAATTAAGCTTTTTAATATGTGTGTAAACATAAAACAATGGTTTACTATATTAATAAAGCTTCAATGACAATGGTAATTTATTTAAGTCCTTGTTTAGACAAAAAGTCAATTATTATACTTGGAAAAGTTAAGGGCTATTGAGCAATTTTCAAAATTATTGAAAGTTCACTCTAAACTGGGAATTGGGTCAGGAGGACAGTGTATGAAGATAAAGGAAGCTATTTTATTAATTAATTATTTCTTTATCTTCTTTATTTTAAAAAAAATGCGTTGTTCTTTGTGTACTGTATATGTGGATCTTATCGATTTTTTACTTAGATGGCTGTCAAATCGAACTAACTCAAATATGAGTTTGTCTATGCGGTTTGCTTTAATTCGCTTCAAATAGTTACTTTTAAAATAGCCAAACATAGACTCTTGGAACATGTTGGTATTCACGTGAGATTTGATTCTGTATGATAATGACCAACGTTCATAAGTTTTGGCATACATTCTATAAAGTAATCGTAAAATATGCTGGCTTTTTGTTGAATATAATCCATGAATGCTCTTAATTCAACTTTAAAGTTAGTCTTTTGAGGTAAAAGAATCAAATTGTTGAACTTTTCTAGAATTGATGTGCGGATATTTAAATTCTTCACTTTGATTATTATATTTTGTTTTACGGCCTTTTTAAAGTGCCAAAAACAATATTCCCAAGCTGGCGATTGTTCATATACTTCACAAAACCCATTATAATACTGTGGGGCCATATCAGACATCAAATAGTTGACTTTCAGATTTATCATTGGTCCATAATTTAAAATTTGAAATATTGTTATTATAGTTTCTGTGTCCTCCGAGCTTACAATCGCATAAAATATAGGTACAGGCTTTAATGCATGGTCCAAAACGCTTCCAATAACTAATTTATAGTTATATTTGTTTGTGCCATGTGTAGCATCAATCATCATGCAATTCTGTATATTATGAGTAGGGCCTTGAAAAATAGTACATTTTTTCGAAAATTTTATATTTTGTTTAAAACAGATAAGTGAAATGAAAGGAGAGAAAGTCTAGCGGCTGCGAAGAGTGGGAGAGTATGATTCACTGTGAGGGGTCCGGTGGAATCATCATTAAATAAATATTATATTTAACCCTATACAACCGATGTGGTACATATACGTACCAACTGTTTTTTCTACGACAACCGACGTGGTACATATATGTACCATCTATTTTTACATCACATATGATGTTATACATATATATACCACATTAAAATTACTATTCTGAAGTAGATTCTGATTGTATTTTGCATAATCATATTTCTTAATCACTTCTCATATTTTCAAATAAAAAAATTTAATTGGAACCTCAAATCATCGCCATATTGCCATGTTGATGTTAGTAATTGTCCAGTACGGATGTAATGCTATATAAAGATTGTCCGAATGGGGTAGGGATCTCTTTGTATGTTTTAAAAAATAATAAAATTTTTAATAAAATTTAAAATTTATATTTAATTATTATTATCTTATTTGTATCACGTTTGGCCTCGATAATTACTCTCTACGGGCTATAATTCGTTAATCGGGGATAGATCGTGTATACCACAAATGAATTATAATGCAAGAGAGATGGTTTCCTGTCTATTTGTAGTGTGTTGTGTAGAATCTGTGTTAAATGGATCATCGGATTAATGTTGGTGGGATAAGTCACTTATATAGCTGTCGTCAGATATTTCATTTTGGTTTGTCATAAAAATTTATAAATTATAAGAACAAATCATTGATGTATATTTATGAGTATACTGCGCGAAGCACATCCTTGTTGCAAATAATGGTATTATAACAACGGGAACATTTAAACAATTAGATAAAGCTTTAAAGGGTCGTCGGTTGCAAAGGGTTAATGAAAAAAAAATGTTTAAAACCTGTTAGAACAATCGTAACAATTCAAAGTTTAAAATTTTTTGGCTTCGTTTTGATCCCAGAAATGTACTATTTTGCGGTTTTGATACTATTTCGCATTTTTAACGAAAAATTATGGTTGAAAAAATGTACTATAAATCAAGGCCCTAATTATGAGCTTCTATATATTCAGATTGATACTTTGTCTGAAAAACAAGATAAAAGTTATGTTCGTCCAATGTATCCAAGTCATAAATATTCGAATTTATATGTGTAATTTGGTTTGTCGAAGTATATTTATCTAAATTTTTTATTGTGCTTATTTTGTCGTCCTTATCTAATTTATATTTTTGTGTATAGTAATTTTTCAGATATCTTAAATAAGACATTGTAATCAGTTGTTTTTTTATCTTACAACATCTTGTATCGAGTCTAATATTTTCATAAATCGGTTAAATAGTTATCCCATCTTCAATCTGTTTAATTAAAACACGTTTAATAGGTTTTGAAAGTCTGATCTTGTCAAATTCCAAAGGATGGAAGTGGGAACCTTCTATGTGTAAAATGTAATTGCCGTTTTTTGTATTTTCTATATTATAGGCCGAATTACATCTAAACTCAATATGTGTGTAATAATTACACCTGAAGTAACTTTTTGTGCCATCACTAGATTTCTTAGTACCGCCAATCTTTACATAATTATATAATTCCTGGATGACTTCTTGATTGAGATATTCTTCTAAAGACTTTTTGTTAAAAATATTCGCTTGTTTGTTTTCTGGTCATAAGTATGCATAATTTTGTACGGGGCATTATCTATTGAGCTAGTATCTGAGCAAGCACTGAGAACCTTGCCGACGATTCGTTCAAGAATTGTAGAAAGTTCAGTTTTAATCATGTGAATCTTTGTATGTTTGTGGTTAGAGAAGGATGATTTGCCCTTATATGATCTGGAACACAAGACGCAAGCGAATGGCTTGTTTTTTGTATGCATTCTTGTAACGTGAATAGATAATGCTAGCTGAGTTGTTGTAGTGTAGCTACAAAAGTTACATTTCATTTCAAAGTTTAAAATTAAAAAAAAAACAAAACTTATTACTAGGGCAACCCAAATAGTAACCTTAAAACCTAGAAAATAGTCATTTATAAAATCGTATTTTAGTGTGTTTAAATCATTTATATTTTACCTATAATTTATACAATATATGACTTTTTAATTAAAAATTCCATGTTATAACTAGTTATGACCCCAAGAATATCCTAATATTATTAGTTATAATCGCAAAACGAAGAAGTTTTAGAAGAATATTTTTTCTTAATTTTTATGAATTAAAAAACGCGAACATGTTTTAGCAAATTTTAAACCATGATTTTGTTTCAATATATTTTATAGATTTATACATATGACAATCGCTGTGATTTTTACGATATTTTGTTTTCAAAAGGATAAGTGTTATTGGTATTACTTAATTATATTTAATACCTTGTAAATTTTCCTACAAATTCGGAAATGTGGATTTATCCTCCAATATCCATCCGAAACGTGAATAACATATGCGTTTAATCTGACAATCTTACTAATTATACCGTTTTATATTTTATTTAAGTACATACTACAAATTATCTCGAATTATATATCTATTCTAGCATCTTAATTTAGTTTAAATCGGGATATTCAAAACAATGATTCGGGCGTATTAACTGAAAACTTTAAATTCCATAAGAAATTTTTTAACACTTTGTCGCCCATTTTTAATTTATTGCACAGCATTTTTTCCTCATTTATAGCCAAATATTTTAACAAATTCATCTTTCAGAGATATTTTCTGATTCCCAGTGATTAGGTTGTGTATTTGTATACAAATACATTTATTAACATTTTGAATATTTTCAAAAGACATTATTGAGATGTTAAAGCATTGTGTCCATATCCCAAGTACAGCCCTTCACTTCAGCGCAAATTATGCTCATGTTCTAAGAATTTTTTCATTAACTTTCTCCGTTGGTTGGCTTATTTTTATAAAATCATAAACAAAGTAACTTACTGTTTATAATTTAACATTTTGGGCAGTTATTGTTGGTTTAGTCCAATTAACATCTCACATTCTATTTCTTGGTTTATAATTTAAAATAATGAAGGTATATATCCAATGTTTACCCACTTTGGTTGTTTCTATTCTGGATTTTGTATCGAATAGACAAAATATGGCTCAATTGAAAAATGCCACAAAAATTTGAAAAATGCCACAAAATTGAAAAATAGCACAAATTTGGCGTTTTGATTTTCCCAGAAAATAACCATGCTCAAATAAAAAAATTTTTGAAAACAGCAAATTTGTTTTTCAGGCAATAAATTTATGGAAAAATATTATCTAACATTTTTTATCTCAGAAAATTAGTATTATTTTCCATTATCAAAAAAAATTTTTTGAACCCAACAAAACTTTTTTATTGCCCAAAAACACGTTTTTATCATTTTTTAAACATTTTTGAAAAAAAAAATTTTTTGAATTTTTTTTGAAATTTTATATTTTTGGTYAAAAAGTCACCTCAAAAATTTTACTAAAGGAACCCGAAATTTTTTTCAAAAATTTTTTTAGAACGTTGTAAAAGCATAATCCCAAAGAAAAAGCATTTTTGAAAAAAAAATTCCGAAAAATATTCGCTGTATTGATACCTCAGGAATAGGGGTATAATACACCATTATTTAATTTTTAATATTAAATCGATCATAATATTTTCAAATTTTTTAAAAGTTTGTTTTTGTAGATCCCTTGAAAATACATGTGTTAAAAAAATTTCCAAAAAAAATTCATGAAAAATTTTGTGTTTTTGAACTTCAGCTTTTTTGAAAATTTCCCTGATGCACCCCCTTGAAAATTCAACAAAATTTTTTTTTCAAAATTGTTTATAAAGTGATAAAAACGTGTTTTTGGTCAAAAAATTTTTTTTCATGTTCGAAATTTTTTTTTGAGAATGGAAAAAATATTAATTTTTTGGGATAAAAAATTTTTGGAAGTGTTTTTCCATGAAATTTTTACCCGAAAATAATTTGTTGTTTTTAAAAAAAATTTTTTTCTGAGCATGGCTATTTTCTGGGGCAATCAAAACAGAAAATTTGTGGCATTTTTCAATTCAGCCCAAAATATCCGATATTTTATTGATTAATTAGGGGCATTTCTTAGTTGATGCATGGGCTTATATATTATTTCACTCAGAACTTGCATTAAAATTAAACATCCAAATGATTATTAAATATATAACTTGATTATAAATTCAATTAATTTATATATGTCTTGCGATTGATGTAGTAAAATGTTAAACATCGGATTTACCGCCGCATTTCCATGTTTAATATTATATTTGGTATGAATATGGTCAACACAGGTCGTGTTTAGCCTTTATAAAGATTAGAATACATTTAAAAATATTTATTGCGTCATAGAAACATGACAGCATTCACCTTGAATGTTATTTTGTGTTTTATTCTTTAACGATATTTCAGAAAATTAATATTTTAATAATTTGATATTTATTTATACATAATCTTTGCATAGTTTGTTAATAACACAATATTTATATGAATAATAGATCTGGGAGGTCTTATTTCATATTTTGGGCGGTTTTGAAACGATTTATGCCAATTTTCTTAACATTACAAAAATTATTTTCCGTTTTAGTGTGTTTAAGTCATTTATGAAAAATAGTCATTTTCAATATTCACGTGTAAGCCTCTTTGGAGGGTTTTCCCGCCCAAATATGTGTATTCATAACCTAAGAATCAACATATAAAATAATACTTTAAGTCATTTGGGTTGCCCTAGTTATAACTAGGGACTACAAAAATTGGTTTTTGATTTTTTTGGCATGATTTTATCAATGCTTAATAAATATGTTAAAATAACTTCTAACATGAAATAAGGCTCAAAAAGCCGCGCCTATTTTTCCATTTTAACCTTTTTAGCTTATTTCGACTTTTTTGTTATGTTTTCATTAACCTAAAACTTATTATGGTAACTAAGGATCCGAAGACAAATGGCAAGAGACTAAAAGCGTGAACACATACATAATAATGATGTTTTAAACATTTTATTATATTAGTATGCCCAATATACCCGACAGAAACCAGAATCCACACAACACTCTTACCAAAGTAATAAAAATGGTATAGTTTGGTACAATACACATAGCTTTTCTTCAATCGTAAAATCAATCTAGACAAAATTCATTACATATTTGACTTCCATGTTACTTCAACCAACAATACGTCATATTAAATTCAATCCACGAAGTTTAAGAATATTCTATAAACAACCTTTTATACTATTTAACGAATTGATATTGTTCATCATTATATGTTAAATTACTTTGTAAAAAGACATTGTACAGTGTATTATATTTTTATTTTGTAAATATCTAATATAGCTTTGATTCTAAGGACAATATTGAATTTCAATGGGTTTGTATAAGCGAATATTCGCTTTATTAATCATTTCCAGAAATATTGTTAAACTTATAATTTTTTAAACAAATGAACCCATCTACTGTTGTTTAGTTTTATGAATGTGCTTCAAACTTCTAATATAAAAAGTTTGTATTGGAAATTATAAATTTAATAAAAGTTACTCATAAAAACCCCTCCTTCATAGAAAATATCAACGCTTTATCCAAATTTTCAACAAATATTTCACTTATGAACTTCTATTCATAACCTGTATCCATATGTGAAAAGTTTTTTCCATACACATGCAAAATTAAAATAACTTAAAAGTAGTTTAAGTGAGATAGAAAACAAATACAAATTAAAATAACAGAAGATATTATAATCATATCCAATATATCATTTGAACTGTTGTAAAGCAAACATAACCCCATGGCGATACATACCATCAATAAAATCGTAAGTAGAAAAATATTGAATCACTAGATTAAGTACATCCAAATGGACGGATTTGTAAAATGTTATGAACATGTTCTTTTAAATAGATACCACAAGGTTTGGATGGAGGGTGATAAAAAGTCCTCCGTTCTATATTCTGAATTTAATAGTAGTTAACTGCGGAAGAAAACATAAAACTGCTGTCGTGGTTGTTCCTATTGAAGATCAAATTATAGAAGGGAATCCTATAAAAGAGCAAAATATCTAGAACTCTTAGAAACTCCAAGTAAAACGTAGTGTTTAGGAATACCATTGAACTGTTTGTCAAGTGTGATATTTATTAAAAGATCCGGCTTTCGAATCTGATCAAGTTTATTACTTGAAACCCAAACTTTGGTTTAAAATAATGTTATAGAAAATTTATAACGACTTTTAAAAGATTATTTTGAACATATTTCTCTGTTTATTGCCCAGGTTTTCCACCTAAAATAAGACCTATTTCTGTAGTCCCTAGTTATAACTAGGGTGTGGATAATATATGACTTTTTTATGCCGTGAAAATATATGAATATATGACTTTTTGGCGATGGATATATGATTTTTGAAATAAATTATGTTTTTAATGTTTTTTTTCCTAGTTTTGAATATATAACCCGATTTAGTTGGTGTGGCGACGTAAGTTGTAAAAACTTTTGTGGTTCAAAACGTATTAAAATAATGTTTTATATTCGACAGTACTTTGTGACACACAAAAAAATAAAATTTGTAAATTTACTCTTAAAAATTCTCAAAAATGTTCCCAATGGTTTGTTTTGATAAATTAAAACAATTTTGATGTTTTTAATCATGCCAAACGTCAAAATATAAAAAATTGGATGACCGTGTATTTTGTTCAAACCAGTTTACCAAAACTTATTTTTATCAATCAAAAGTTCGTAAATATTCTAAATAACGATACCTAAACATGTAACAATACTTTATAAGTATTTTTGATTATAAAAGCATCTAGATTTTAATTTTTAATTTTTGGATTTGACTCCAAAATTGACACCATGTATATGAAAATATATGACTTTGCATGTAAAATTTTCCTGAATTTTATGTCGAATATATGAAATAAATGGAATCATATATTATCCGGACCCTAGTTATAAGGCCCAGTGCTAGGCCATTGTAATGGGCCAACTAGGAGTGATTTCCTGGGCAACTAATCTTGCCATTATCAAAACAAGGAAGAGTACCTTAACTAAAAGGGACGACACTCTTCCGAAAAGACATTCAGACGAGTTAATCACTAAGATTCTCAATGTAACCATCAAAGGTTCAATAGAAATCTACAGATGGTTTATGTCAGACGCTCCCACACCGAAAGTGGAAACGAGAAATAGACTCCCGGCGATATACGCCAAAAGACTAGAGGAGTTGAAAAAAACCAGTTCGAAGACGACAAAGTCACCAAAAGAACAAATTTTAAACCCTAGAAGCTTTTATTAAGAGCCAGAAAATTTTTTTAACAAAAAGAGTTTTTTTGTAATAGATCCAAAACCATTAATAAATGCCATTTTGAACTTATTAAGTTCTATATTTTAATATTCCGTTGTTTCTAAACCACATAAAACCCTTTGTTACGAATTATGTTTTTTTTATTTTTCAAAATTTAAGAAGAAAATGTTACGATGCAAAATATGCCAAGACGAGTTCCAAAACTACAGGGGACTAAGAGTACACAATTCCAAAATTCATAAAACTCCATCGGGGTTAGGGAATGGTCTAGAACAAGAGGATAAGAACAAACTCTCGGATTATTGTCACAACGAAACCCATAAATCACTCTACAATTCCTGTCCATACGCTTCCAACCTTGTCATTTCCAAAGGGATTGTTTATTCGCCCATTAAATCAAATAACACTCCTAGCGAAATTCTGAGTGAAAACAACCCTGATTCCAAAATTTCAGATACTTTGACATGTTTCCAGAAGGAACAGCGACATCTAACTACTGAGGGAAGTAAAGGCTCAAATCAGCCACTATCTTTAGTTCCAAGCCAACAAACACCTCCCCAATCGACAGATACATACCGATTTAAATCATCAAAGGCTTCTATTAAAATCCAGACACTGAACCAAAGTACCATTGGGATTTCTAAATGCTCTATATCATGCCCTTGCTCCTTGAACGATGACAATAACAATGCATTAAAATATGTATTCGGCGAGCAAAACATTATGTTTTTAAAACATAAATTCGAAATTAAGAATAGTATGAAAAAACAGAAAATAAATAGAGCAAGCTGTGATAGTTTAAAAGGCCCGACCGAAATCCAATCAAATACAAATAGCCATTTTCTATCAAATAAACCAGACATGGCATATTTTAGAGGAAATCACTTTTTTAATATATAATAAATAAACATGTTTATTTACTTGACATGTAGATCTCAAGCTCATAAACAGCAAGCTGGTCTCGGTTTTCAATTTATTTTGGTCGGGTTCCATAAATTTCTGAGAAGCGACGGTTATTTAGAGCTGAAAATGAGGCGAAAATCAAAATGAAGATTATTTTTGAAAATTTTCAAAAAGTTGATAGAAGGTCGGCATTAAGAACAGCTAAAAATCAACATATGTCATTTTGAGCTGATTTAGACCCTTTCGTTTGCAAAAGTGATTTCCTCTAAAATATGTAATTTATAAACCAGATGCCAACGATGTGATTCAAATTTTGTCAAAGAAAGATCCTTTAACCTAGTCAATCCAAAATTTGAAGGAACATTAGAACCTACTTACAACCCCACCGAGGTCATCAAAGGCGAAATGCAAGTGTTGATAGATCCAGAAAAAACAGAAATATTATATTCCGGAGTCAATAAAGACATAAGCCAGAAAGTAATGTTTCAACCCAAACCGCCAAAATTAGAACAAACGAAGACATACACCAAGAATCGAATAGTCTGTCATACTTGTAATAGTGTGTTCGCGGGACGGGATTGCGGGAAATTTCTGAAAATTAGAAGCTCATTATTTTGAACACCAATACATTATTTTCATGAATTCGAACTTTATTTTATTCGATATCAATTAAATAGCAGGAAAAGGGTATTTGCAGGTATTTTGTAATGGATATTTCATAACAAAAAAATTTTTGCTCCCGGGATAATCCCGTGGAAGTCCAAAAAAGTCGGGAAATCGAACACACTAACTTGTAAATCTTGCTTTTCTAATAATAAATCACTTTTACTTCATTATAATAAAGAGCATAGTTTGGGTTTGAAAAGAGAATCTAAACATTTTAAAAGTGTTGAAGAACTGCAAATTTGGAAAAGGGAAAATTTGAGAACTGAGGTTTGTACTTTCGTTTTGACAACTTCGCGTCCCTTAGAAGAAGGCAAAGTGAAAACCCAATATTATAAATGCAATTACAAAATTAATAAAGAAAACCCCTGCACGGCATTTATAAATATATATTTTCTTTATAATGGGTCTATAAAAATTCACTACTCTTCTCAACATACACATTTACCCGATTGGGATAAAATCAAGATCCCAGAAACGATTAAACAACATTTAATTGAAAAAATAAGAAGCAAGGTTCCATTAAACGTAATATACTACGAGTTACGTGGCACTATTAAAGGGAAAATACGAGAAAAACTACTCAGTAGGGGAAAAAGAAGCATTGGCATG
>JASNJN010002144.1:0-10570 GCA_030180075.1 Mikrocytos mackini
CGTGTTTTTCATACTCGGATTCTTTTTCTTATGCTCACACATATCCTTCTTTATTGCGTAAGAGAATGGGGTTCTGACCATCGTTTATAATTGGTTTTTAAAATTTTGGAAAAATTTATGACGGCTATAAGGTACTAATCTTTGTAGTTTGGTATTCAGTAGATTTTTTAAAACATATGATATCTTTACTATCAACATTGCGATATAGAATTGTTACGGTTCTAAAGTTTTTGAAATTAAAATATAAATCTAACAACTTCCACAACCCTTGTAATGAGCACTCTTTCTACAACACCAGGAAGCACAACCATCTGCTGGTTAATAACAGCGCACGTTCATGGCTGTTACTTGATATAAAAGATTTGACAATCAATATGTAACTATTCTCAGAATTCCCCTACTAATCACTTAGCTATCATACCTATTTAAATCTCGTCATAAGCAAAGTACATGCAGTTTCTTATAGTGTTTGTATTTCTGCTCCATGGATTGGTGGTCCAAAGAATAAAAGTTTATCGTCTTATAAATATCATAAATGGTACACCATCAATAGACAGGTTAAAGATCTCTTTGGTGAATATTTGGGCTACAATTGAATTTGCCTCAAAAAGTGTGTAATTGTCTCAAAAGTGTGTAAATTGCCTCAAAAATGTGTATATGCCTCAAAATCTTGTGTGTGCCTCATACGAGTTAAAGATACCCCCAACATCTTTAAAATTTTATTTTTTTATATATTATCTATATCTATCCTACAACTAGCCATACACACTTTCAAAGTAATATAAAATAAATGTATGTGTTGTGTAATAAACATTTTCCGAAATTCAATTTTTACATGTAATGAAGAATAAATATCAAAATCGGAGTTTTCATAGACAAGTTTCTCAAACAAATATCGTTCAGATTGCTGAATACAATGTTTAAAACWAATTAGAAGTCTTATTTCACCATTTTGAAAAAATCGGTTCTTCACCCAAAAATAATGAGGTTTTATAGATTAACCGGACTTATAGAACAAGTAAATATTTAAAGACATACCGATTTAAACTCTACTGCATTCCAACAAGTATTATTTTCATAATTTTAACCCTTGTAGTCCATTAAAAATTTTTTTATTTTGAGGCCACAGCACAAATGAGGCACACACAAGATTTTGAGGCAGAACTTCTAAAATTTGGCAAATACGAGATTTTGAGGCAAATACACACTTTTTGAGGCAACTACATTTGTAACCATGTTGTACTTACGTTATTAATTGTTCCCGAAATGTAGATAAGGCCCGTTTTTGGCTTCGGGACTCTTAAGACATAGGCTTGGCGTGGTTTGTTTCCTGATTGATTAACCGGATGGTTAATTTTTCTACACACCGTTCGGTCATGTGCGCTGGACCTATGGTATGGACACCACTTAGTTTTATATCCTCGATCACTAGGTTGGTCTTTGGCATAGTAACGCGATCCAGAAGAAGAGTATGAGTAAGAAGAGTATGAGTAAGAGGAAGTATTTTGAGGTTTGTGGGAATCTCTTTCTCGCCGAACTTCTTCAACTTTACTGATTATCTCGACCAGCGCCTTCGGGTCTGTCTCTCCAAAGCGGATAACATCCATTCTGGTCTCATAGTTAAGGCCTTGATGAAATATCTCATTTACTTTACGATCCGAATCTCCTTCATTTAGATTCAAACACATAGAAAGTTGCTTAACGACTCGTTTAATGGCTTTCCAGTATAAGTCTATAGTTTTGAATCTGTTCTGCTCCAGGGTTTTGAGTTTACGTTGATACTTGGGAGCGTCTGTTGTAGGATAGTATGCTCGCAACAGCTTATCCAATGCAGTATCTAGGGTCCATATATCGGATATGTGCGCGTATACTGCTGGACTAAGTAACCTTCCAAGTGATTTATACGCAACTTTGGCTTCCCACTCACAGACTTTCACCATAGTTCTAAAATCGCTTACCCATTGTATCACATCTTGGATGTCAGGTCTTTCGAGTATTGGGAATTGTCTTTTGATGGAAAGCGTGGTACCCGGCGATTTGTACTCGTATGTCACTAGCTCTGGAGAAAAGGGCGGAATGATGTCTCTCGGCTCCCTTTTCATAGGTTGTCGGTTATCTCTGGGATAAGTGGAACGGGAATTATAATTGCCACGACCATAATAGCGGTAGTTGGAATTTGAGTTGTCAGATTTGTTATCGACTGATGAATTCATCATGTCGTGGGCCCGGTATTGCCTACGACCATCGGGCTGATGGGCACGGCGACCCGAGTTATGATTAGGCCTGTTGTTAGGATTATTGTTCATTGGAATTTTTAAGTATGAAAATTAAAAGTTTTCTTTATTTAGTTACTGGTAAGAAGCTCGTTAAAAACGCTATGGGAAAACTGTGTTTCATACTAATTATCAAGTCGTAACGTTTTCGGGGTTACGAAAATCTCCTATTCAATACTTAAATTAGGTTGGCTTTTAAACTATAGATCCATTCAAATTTAAATTATATGGGGTTAGTCCGCTTTTGTATTTGTGTTTTGGCAATCATAATGTCGGTTTATACGGCAGACATTGACAAAAAACAATTCAATTCAAGTATTGACGAAATACAACAAAGATTTACTAGTGAACATTATATCTTTATTAAAAAACTCAAYRACTTWMGATCACATTCATCTTCTACACTATTAAAATAAAAACTTGGTGTATTTAAGTCCATGTCTGTTACAAACTCAGAATTTATTTGCTCATTTATAACGGATTTATTATAGTATTCCGTCTGGTTAGTTTCCAAAGTCTTATTTCGCAAAAGAATTTCCTGAGTTGTCTGATTCGTTACTGGGGCTGATTTTCTGGCATTGATGCCGCACACTTAGTTTTTGTAGAACTACACATTAGCTTTTCAATTTCTTCGGTCAATGTGTCAGTATTCCTCAATGATAAAAAATTAATTGTCTTGGATATTGTTTCGTTTTCTTTGCTTCCCATAGATTCCAAAAACACACTTTTGTGCCATCGCTTCCCAATAAATTCTTTTAAAGTTTCAATATAGTAATCCTCTCTTTTAATTATATGTTTGCAAGGAATTTTGTATAATTTTGTAATTGGACATTGATCACACCCAAATTCGCTTGCAAGTGGTGTGTCTTCATCAATACTATTTACTTGTTTTAGCAATATGTTGTATCCGTAAACTGTAAGTATTCGATTGAAATAAATCTTGAATTTTTGTAATGGGTCGTTTGAGAATATATTTTTCTTTTGTTTAATATACTTTACAGTATATTTCCGCAATGTAGAATTATATTGTTCGACTATATAATTGGTTGACTTGAAGGAAAATTCGTTTAATTCTTTGCGCTTGCCTATCTTTTTCTTTATTTTGGAGAAAAAACCTTCGCAGGTATTGTTTGTATTTTTATCTAATCGAAAAACTTTGGGTTTAAAAACACGTACCCACTCGCTCTTAATTGGATCCCAATTTTTTGCAAAGTATCTATAAAACTCTTCGGGAAGATTCTTCAATGAATTATAGTATGCTGCTTTGGTTGTTGGATAGACTACTCCGCGAAAATGTTTTAAGTAGTAGTATTTATCGTCTCGGCACATTTTCTTTACACAGCCTAAAAATTTAACATATAGTACTCTGATTACGTGAAAGAAGCAGAGGAGTGGTTTAGATTCTTTAAATAAAGTACGTAGTAGACTCCGAAATACCAAGTCTTTATCTGTCATAAAACATTCGGGGCTTAATGTTGGAAAATTTTCTTTTATATAAGTAAATACTGTTCGAATACAATCGCTTGTTTCGTCTGGCAACGTGGCATACAACACGGGTGTCGTAAACCCTTCGCCGTTCAAGACGAACCAAAACATCACCGTTTCTTTGATATCTATTAGATTGTGTATACTGTCAAGAAAAATCATATCACCATATGCCCTTAATAAACTGGCCATTGTTTCATTCTGATAGAACTTAATACTAGAGTCAGCCATTGGTATACACTTCAAAGTATTCGATTTTTTTAGTTCCTCATAATAAACTGCGTAATTATCTGTTATTTCTTTTATGTTTTTGGGAAATCGGTTGTGAATGAACTTTGATGTTAGATAAACATCTTTTGGTATATTGTTGTCTGTTAGCTTATGTAGATTTTTTGAAAGATCAACAGGCGAAGCTCCGTTATTTAGTGCCGTTTCTATTGTTTTGTTTTCCGTCTTGGTCAGCTGGAAATTACCGAGAATAATGTTTGGGTGCTCTGTATGAGAAATATGTCGCACTATAGAGAGTTTCCCATCATTAGATTTAATTTCTATTTTAAATTCACAACCAGGGCGAAATTGACAGACATAGTGAATTTTTGTGTAAACTAATGAGCTTTCGGATCTAATTCTGTTTTTCTTTCTTTTCGATCTTTTGCTATAGGATTTAAGTTTCTCCGAAGTAGCAACTGATAATTTGATGTTGTTATTTCTCTCGTAATTAGAGATTGCATCCTTCAATGCAGAGTAAGAATCAAAGTGGACTTCTAATGGAGGTACATCCATTTGTAAGATTTAAAATTTTTAATTTTTACAAAACCCAATTACCACATTAATTGAACATTATAACCTTAATATACCTATCTATGATTTTAAATCCTCCCCATGTTGCTGTTCACTCTGTTTCAGCCTTATATACCTTCATCTATATAAAATTACACAAATGAAAGGAAATCGTTAAATCAAAGCAAAACAACTAATTATCGATTGGAAATCATTGAAACCTAACAAAATACTGCCAACTCGAATATAAAATACAATAAACATCGTAAAAAATTAAAAAAATGAGGTGAAAAAAGACATGATCCTGGATTATAGATGTTGTTGGTAATTCATAGAATATGATGTAATAAATGACGTCAACGACTTATTTTACTAAAGGATTTTTATAAATAAAATATAATTTGTAAGTTGTTGAGCCTGATTACATCACATTTTCAAAATTTTTATAAGTGAGGCGATAATGTCTAAAAACACCGAATTTTTGCTTTTTTATTTGGGCTCATTTTTTTTATTATTTTTTAATCATTATTTGTTTTAACTAATTTAGAATAAACGTAAGAGCTTGATTTAGCATTTATGCCCGTTTGCTATTTTCTGTTCAATTTTTTGAAAGTTAAAATTAATTCGTGCCGATTTTCATAAATGGTAACGCAGTTTCTCCTTTGGAGTCACATAAAATATGATCATGCAATTCAATTGGACTAGATTGACAAAGAGTAAACACAAAGTTCCCGAACAATTTTAATTTTTTAAAAAATATAAATGAATGATATCGAGATTTACGGGCTGAGGAAAGGCTTCTCAAGCTACAAAGACCTTCAAATGGCACTACAGTTGTATGAAAAGGGAGTAAACTTAAAACTCAGCGGTTCACGTTCCGAAACGTTACAAAAATATTATACACGCCTCAAGAAGAAACCAATGAACGTTACGAGAGAAAGAACATGGACCTCGTTACAATATTAATCTATAGAATTGAAATGCCAATATAACCCCCATTGTAATTTCAAACTAAAATACAGTGCGGTTAAAGGCGCGTTGTTACTCAAAACACATACGGATCATATATTACACCCTCAAATTACACTTGGTAACTTGAAACTATCACAAGAAACGAGTAATAAAATTCAATTTGGTATAACAAACAACGCTTCTACAAGATTGGTAGCACAGTCTATTAACGATACTGCAGACAACCGTAATATTTTTGACCCAAAATTTATACACAACCGGTATACAAACAAAATAAAAAAAGAAAAACAAATTCTTATCGACGATGAAATTAATTTAATGAGAAACAGAGGAGATATTACAAAACTAACCACAACTGAAGGTAAGGAAATATCTTTCTGCCAAAATGACTATATGAGGAAATTGTTCAATGTTTACTCAGAAATGATATTCATTGATTCGACTCATAACCTATTAAAATCAAAACAAACGGTTATGTTTTGGTTTTGTGTAAACGGCGAGTGCCTCACGGAACCGTTGTTATACGCGATTCTTCCTGATGAAACGAGCATAACAATCAAAACACTTTTCCAACATATAAAAGATACAAATTTAACGTCACAAATAGAGGTTTTATGACTGATAAAGATTTTGTCTTTCGTGACCAACTTATATTACATTTTCCGGAACGAAAATTAATGTTGTGCCTTTTCCACGTTGTTCGTGTTCTGTTCACCAAACTGTTTAGATTCATATCAAGAATGAGCAATGAAGACCGACTTTTTTACTTGCAAACTCTTTAAAAAGTAATATATGCAAACAGTAAAGTGAATATTATAACAACTTAAAAAGGATGCCTGAATTTTTCTGCAATACTATAGAAAAACTGGAGTAAAATTAAGAATCAATTTATTCCGTTTTTTCGCCCCAAAGTATTCAATCTTGAAAAGAAAACTAATAACGTATGCGAGGGCTATTTCTCAAAGCTCAAGCACAACATCAGAGGAACAATCAATTTGACGATCTTATATTTAAATGCTACGAGTATATTAATACTGTTAGGATTCAAACGGGGGCAAAAACAGTAAGAAGATATATAAAATATACAAATTCTATATACAAAGTCAACGATGAGTTTACAAATAGATTTGGTAAATATCTCCTATTATGTACCAACTACTCAATCAAAGAAATCATAAAAAACTACCGGAAGCTACAAGAGGATACTATGGCTTGTGGAAATTCAAAATGTATATATTGTGACTACGGTATATATTATAGATTACTAGGGCTCCCAAAAAGCAATTTTTTCAAAATTACATATGATTATTATTATGTCATTTTAACGCTCTAGAACGATTTTCAGGTCCCGTAGAACCTCTGGTAGCGTTTTTAAAAGCAATAAAAGGCAATAAAGCAATTTTGGGCAATTTTTAGGCAAATTGACTAAAATAACAGCAATTTGGTGTAATAAATGGAATTATTTGAGTTGTTAATCTGGCAAAATCCAAATAAAAATTTTTGACGAAAAAATCAAAAATTAAATTCACCATATTTATCATAATAGTTATTTAATATCGTTATTAATACATAATCAGAATTATTTTGTCATTTCAGGTTATTTTTGAAGAAATTTTCCAAATTTTATAATAAACGGATGGATTTTCATCGTTGTAGAGGCAATTTGGCGAAAATAATGCATGTTTTTGGGGCAATTCCCTATATAAATATAAAAGCTATTTCTGGGAGCTCTATAGATTACCTTGTGCCCATCAATTACAGTATGTTCTTGCAATTGATGACGATAAAATTTTAATTGGGTAAATTAAGAAACGATGGACTAAATACAATTTTTTATTATATTCTTCGGATATGCACAAGATCATCACGAGGGGGTTGTGAATTATATACAAACTATCTCAAGCCAGTATGTTTCTACAAATAACAATATGAAAAAATGAAAACAATGTTGTAAAGAATGACAAACCTGAAATTATGGAAGATATTTTATTAAACAACGACGAAAATTTACAGAACTGTCCTGAAAATGATGCAAAAAACGAATTTGATGTAGTTGGGAAAATCGAAGAAATGATAATGTGTAATGGGAACATAATAATCAAGTATACGTTGAAGAATGGCAAGATGAATGTTCAAATGAAAACATTCCCAGATGCTTTGACGAAACAGCTATTGAAGAGTATGCAGACACTAATATATTTCACGAAGTTTGTACTAATTTTAGGTTGAAAATAATATTGCCACAAATTTTTGAAAATTTCCACAAAAAACTAATTCTCCCACAAACTTCCTAAAATTGAAACAAAAAATATTTTTTTTCGAAAATAATTCTGAAAAGTTTTCGCGAGCAGCCCGTAGAAAATTTTTACGAAAAATATTTTTTGTGGAAATTTTCAAAAATTTGTTGGAAAATTAGTTTTTTGTGGCAATTTTAGGAAATTTGTGGGGATTTTAAATCCAGCCCTAATTTTACTACAGAATCTAATATTAGAGAAGATATAGGCGAAGATTTAATAAAGGATAAAATTTATAATAAAATACAAAATTATAATGAGCGAATTAACAAACAGGCGAAGAAGAAATTTTTTAAAGTGATTAGGAAAAAGTTGGATTTTATGTTAGACGACTTGGAAATGCGACATGATATTGCGATCATAAAAAAATTGGAAGACTTTATACATGAACTAAAAGATGTATCTTAATTAGAAGGTTATAATGTGTTGAACGATTGTGGATAAATCAATGCGCATATTATAGAAACTTTACCTTCAAAGCAACTAATTTATTAAGCTTATTATCTTTATATTGAATTGTTCATATGTATAGCAATACCGTTTTATATGTCTACTTTTGATTATATTGTTATGCTTCAAAATTAATTTGTAATTATGAAAACTAAAATGAGGAATTTAAAAGGTATAAACCAACATTGTCATAGCTTAGTTCCAATCGTTATTTTATACATAACACAACCAAGATTTTGATATTCTGTAAACTTCACATAAATACAAATAATTTGCATATTTGTAAAGGATACTTTTAATTTCAATATAACTCAACCAATCGAAACTAAATCCGAATTATATTCCCTCTGTTATAATATAAAAGCCCGATATATATTTTATTTGTATCATTTATATGTTTTTGTTTGAATATAAGCGTCTTTTCGAATACAACAAAGTTATTGGGAGAGTTTAATACGGCTGGAATCTTGTTTCCCACACTTTCTTCCATTTCCCACACTTTCTTCCGATTCCCACACTATCTTCCATACCCCACGATCGTCCATTTTAGCATGATTGCTGGTGGTTTTATGGTGTTTCACACATCCCAACCGATGTATGGCGATATTTCTCAGAGATTGAGACTATTTAGAATGGTTAATACGAAAATCCACGCTATATTCTTGAATATTACGAGCAATTTTCCAATTTTGAAAATTTGAAAATTTAAAGCAATTAAGTCATATAAACGTGTAAAATCGACTTCCCAGCTTTCATAGCCTAATATATTTGCAATAATTTTCAAAAATTATCTTTAAACTTTAATATATTTTATCTTTACATGTCATAGTTAGCGATAAAAATCAACTTCAAAGTCACTGTAATGTGAGTACGTAGTCGGTTGTTCAACCATGTAAATATGCTTATATTCGTTCAACAAACAGATAATATGCAATAATTGGCCAATATTCAAAGTATTTTGTTGTTCGTTAGGCTCGAAAAAAAACCAAAAAACTGTTTTTAAATCTTACAAAAACCTATACTAGAGTACCCACCGAAAGTGCTAAATATGCACGATATGGGGCTAATGTAAGTCTATAGCCGTGAAATGGCATTATTTTCCCTATTTCTGATAACAATCATGATAAAATTGATTTGAGTGTGGAATTTGGAAGAAAGTGTGGGAATCGGAAGAAAGTGTGGGATATGGAAGAAAATGTGGGGTGACGATTTATAGCCTTCAATGACAATGGTAATTTATTTAAGTCCTTGTTCAGACAAAAAGTCAATTATTATACTTGGAAAAGTTAAGGGCTATTGAGCAATTTTCAAAATTATTGAAAGTTCACTCTAAACTGGGAATTGGGTCAGGAGGACAGTGTATGAAGATAAAGGAAGCTATTTTATTAATTAATTATTTCTTTATCTTCTTTATTAAAAAAATATATATATCCTAAAAAGTGTATAAGTCAAGAAATATTCAAACTAAATCAACATAAAGTTTTTGAAACAAAATTTTAGTTTAATGCTAGCATTAGTCGTACACAAAAAATTTTTTAAATTTTTAAAATTTTCCCTGGGTATCGCTGCCGAGTGCAACACGAGCCCAGGATGGAGGTGAAGAGTCCGAGGTCGCAACAACTAGCGCGACAAGGGCTCCACATTCCTCCCGGCCTTCAAAACGGCCTATAACCCAACCCCTGTCTGGTCCCCTATTAGGGAGACAATAAAGCCAGATGGGGAACCAAGTTGGTCTGTCCGGTAATTAACGCTTTAACGTGAGGCCGCAAGGTCCACAATAAGAAGACGGGTCCGGAATCAATTCATGATTCCCTGGCCACTGGCCCGGTAAACCACCCAAAGGGAAGGTGAACCATGAATACCAGTTCTCAACGAGAAGATGGTGAAACTTTGCGTACCCTGCGGGCTCAACGCATAGACCAAAACAAGGTCTCTGATTTATATCGCCATGGGCGAAGAAACGGRATGGTATCGTTAGATACCACAGCGACCTGGTGATACCCCAGTAACCTGGTCACCCACATATATGCTGAAACCCCAATGAGGAGTAGTAAGCTAAATAAGTGGTTTTGACTGGGTTATMATAGGGTCTGGAAAACGCCCTGGGGAAACCAGGATGAGGCTTGGGATAAACAAAGTGAACCACCAAGTTGGAACGGAATCCATTGGTTCCACAAGGAAGGGCTGAAGTGGCCAGGCGATAGTGCCTTAATTAATAATAATCAATTATAGGTTTAAAATTGTCACAACATTGTATATAAGAAACAGTGGGATAACTGAGAGAAGATAAATTTTGGGCCAGCCCATACTTGGGCT
>JASNJN010002195.1:0-11781 GCA_030180075.1 Mikrocytos mackini
TATTTTATTACAAATAAAAAACATATTAATTACCTATTTACTTAATTATTTATTTAGATTGTAATATAAAAGTCAATTATTCTAAAACAGACATTTTAAAATATTTAGTAAATGTTATATTATATCTTTAATTAATAATAGTATTATCCAAACATAAATTGAAACACCTATTCTTGTTCTAATCAGGTAATATCATTTAAAAGATAATTTTGTTATATTAAATGATATTACCTGATTAGAACAAGAATAGGTGTTTCAATTTATGTTCTAATCAGGTAATATCATTTAAAAGATAATTTTGTTATATTTCACATCATATTTTTACAATCTATTATGGCAGAATTTATCCTTACTTCCTCATTAAAGTTATCTTTTAAATCACTGTTTATTTGTTAAATCTTAATCAAATATTCACCCTTTTGTGTTATCTTATTGTGGCAAAATAATGTTTCTGATTCAGTTTTATGTTCTTTCTCCTCAGCAAACGTAACTTAATTATATCAAGGAAATAGGCAATGACCTTATCATATTTCATTTTCAATATAAACTTCTGCAATTAGAAGAAAGACTTTCAACGTTTGCTTCCATATATAGTTCGTGTTGTAGAAAAATTGGAATCTTTTGGAATGGTAGTGTATGCAATACATGAAGCATTAAATGGTTGTAGAACGACATCCTAGAAAGTACTAAAATTAAGTTTGAATTTAAATGCAAAGATAACATCTATTGGATTTACATGCCTAGAACTCAAGTGAATTCAGAATTAACAAGTCCTGTGTTATCCAAATGATGATGTAATCAATGTATAACAGAATCAACAATAGAAGCTCAGTGTAGTTAAAGAAAGTGTAATTGTCCATCCGCATGAGTCTATTCTTTGGCGTATGTATACCATGGTTGACTTTGTATTAATTTGTGTTTGGGCGCGTTAAATGTGTAGATTAGAAGACAGTTCTGACGTGGCTTTCTTTTGGAAATATTTTTACGTCTTTATTAAGTAATGTGCTTTGTTTGGGTAGATAATAATCAAATCTTTGTGATAGACTTCTGTGTACTTCTCTTAGATTATATAAAGAACATGACTATTGGTAATTTGACACTATTACTATGTAAATAGCGGTTAAATAGGTTCCTACAGACGTTGGATATCATTAGGAGTGTGGGGGAAGTTATTATTTTTGTAAGATGTATTGGAAGTAAACAGAAAGGTTATGATCAAACGTATGTTTGCCAACACTGTAGATCTTGTGTCAACTAACTGTTTTGCGTGACAGTTACTCTATAAGACGCCTCACTTGTTCTAAAGTTCTTCTAAAATTAAATTTTACAAAAAAGAAGATCAAACACAACCAAGCAAACCAGAACACTACAGAAATCCATACTATAATGTAGCCCAATTAATTGATAACTACAGGATATATATTATTCACTTAGAATACTGATCAGCCCCATTATGATGAGTGTTTTGGACTATCTTATGAAGTTCTCCTGTTAAAATTTGACTAGATAGGAACGGTTCTAAAGTTCAAGTTTATGTATATTAACGAGGTTTATTCATAATTGCAAATTGATAATATATATGTCGAAATCTATAACACAATATAGATCAATGATTCTTACAAGCCATAATTACATCTTTTTCATTAATATTTATCTATATATGTGAGATAGGTACATAGAAAATGGTAAACAGTGGAAATATTATAACAAGATAAATATTATGCTTTAAAACTTTATAAAATTACTAATATAAACAAATTAATAAAGAACTTAAACAGTATTTAATTATTTCATTTGCTCTTGTTAAAATTCGGGTCTTCTCTTAATTTCTGAATATAATCCAGTAGTTTAATTGTTTTGACTTTTTTCCTTTCAGGTTCCATAATAAATCTTTCAATCTCAAATAAATTCGTGAACAGTTTCTGTGGTATTTTTCGGTTAGAGTATAGATTCAAATATATCATTAGATCTTGTGTGCACTTCAATGCTGCTCTTTTATCTATTTGTTGGGCTTCAAAATCACAATAAGCCGTTGATGTCCCTCGCTCATTTCTACTCTCTTCAATTTCATCATCCTCTGCCTCAGTATCTGTAGCCAACAATCCTCCTTTATAAGCTTCATTTTCTATGCCTTCATAATCGTAAAGCCTTTGTATATCTTTCTCTTTATTGGCTTCCCTGTATTCTTTTAAAAGTTCCAAAATTAATTTTTTAACATTATGAGACAGATTAGCTAGTGATTTGTCGTTCAAACTTTCCAGGGTATCAACATCACTTAGAACAAGATCTTGTACATCTTCATCACCATTTTGTTCGATTACATCTGTCGAAAAGAATCCCGCGGAATAAAAGCAATTCTTTATTGTCTTAGGAGGAATCTTTTTCCAAATTTCACACAACCAAAATACACCGTCGATAAGCTCAATCTTACTTTCCTTTTCTGTAACGTAATCGTTTATAAATCTTTCGGTTAACAATTCGCCATATTCACGTTTAACAGAAGCAATGATACCTCTATCGAGTGGTTGGGTTAGTGAAGTCGTATTTGGTGGGAAGAACTTGATTTTAACGTTGCTGAACTTCAAATCCTTTTGATGGACAGGGGCATTGTCCATAAACAAAATGACATTCCTACATTCCTTCTTCATCTCATTATTAAATTTTAAAAGCAATTCATTGAATATTTCCCTGTCCATCCACCCCTTATTATTATTACGATATATACAATCTATTTTCATGTTTTTAATCTTTGCGTGTGTATTGGCAGTTTTGCCTATTATTGTTACGGGGAATTTATAATCTCCTGTCATATTTGTTAAAAACAAGGCAGTAACGCGTTCTTTATTCTTCTTAATTCCTGAACTTAACTTGCCTTTTAACGCGTAAGTCATGTAGGTTATCATTTTATAGTAAAAACTTGACTCATCACAATTGAAGATATCTTTCTCTTGGTAATCTTTTATAATATCGGCAAAACGTTTTCTTTCCAATCTTCTACCGTGGTATTGTCGACACTTCCAGCATCACCATGCATTCTCTGCCGTAGAATACCATGCCTCTGTTTAAAGCGTTCAAACCAACCAGACGTGGCGTTGAAATTTTCAATTTTCTTGTTGGATGCTATTTGTTTAGCTTTTGTTTTAAGTACTTTTCCATTAATAGGGAGTGAAGAATTCCTTAACTTCATGAAGTAACTGAATAACTCAAYWWCTYAWCTTCTATATCGTTGAATGGCGAGTTACGAATTCGTTTACGCTTTTCAGATATTGAACTGGTTTGGTATAATCTTAGAATCTTCTCTTTATTTGCTATTATTGTGTTGATTGTACTAAAAGGACGTTTTAGAGTTCTGGCAATAGACGTCTGGGCCTCCCCAGTATCATACCGATCAATGATATCAATCTTTGCGGCTATAGAAAGCGGTACACGCCGAATTTGGGGTAACGTCATTCACTAAAAATTTAAAATTTTACAACGTATTAAACGAAATAACGTTCTAAACGAATGTGCTACAAACAACTAATCGAACAACATATTACAAATAGTTGAATTTATACGTATGTTTATTATTGTCATATCATCCGAATGTATATCAAAACAAATCAATCACTACAAAATTATTAATTAACATATAACGTAATAACCGGATAACGTATTATCGCTATTCTACTGTATGTGAAGAAAAACAGAGAGAATATGAAATAAACAAAGTGATCATGGTTAATAATATCTTTTAAAAAATTATATCGAATATTTAATTGATAAGATCTTCTTGAAATCTCCAGGTGAAATAGTTTGACAACATATTTGCTTGATTAATATCCTCCTTTTATGTAGATAGGCGTAGAAATCTTAATACAAATGGTTATGAAAATATAATAAAAGTAGGAAAATACGCTCACTATATTTTTA
Source organism: Mikrocytos mackini (assembly GCA_030180075.1). Lineage (NCBI taxonomy): Eukaryota > Endomyxa > Ascetosporea > Mikrocytida > Mikrocytiidae > Mikrocytos > Mikrocytos mackini. Next base: position 3,913 of record JASNJN010002195.1, read on the forward strand.
TAATTATAGATGTTTGATAATCCGATTATGCAATGTTAAATAATAATACGAGAAATAATTGTTAAATCAACTTATAACATATCGTCTGAATAATTAAAATGTTTTAAAACATTTTTGTTAAGTAAGTGTACGTCATTAAAATTATTATTTAGATTCAACAAATTAAATAAATAATCATGTTCTATATAATTACTATATTGACTTTTGCTGAATAAAAAAATGATATATAATAAAATGATACATAGGTTTATAATATAAATATATAAGTTTTTTTTGTTTTCAACGAAAATTATAACCCCGCAACTAAATTTCTTTCTATTATTTAATTATCTTTTGTATATAAACAGTTTATTAATGTTTCATTCCTGGTAAGAAAACTTCCAGTTGATTTATCTGTTTATCCCAACTATAGCCGGTTTTTATTAATTTTATTCCCTTATGTATGTTATTCTTCCTATTCCCGCTTAATAAGGCTAACACTGCCAATAAACGCATCGCCTTTATATTGTTTTAACACTTTACCATGAGTCGATCTTAAACTCTAATTCGGTATTTATCTAGGGGAAGTTTCCACTATATTTTTGATTCGAAGTTTACAAGTAAGCTGTTTTTGGTAATCTTCATGAGCTCATACATATCTTATTGCCTTTTTCTGCTACCCTTAAGAACATAGAAATCTGGTTCCCTTTCAATGATCTTCTGATTGATTTCAATTTGGCTTTCATTATATTGATTCATTGTCTCTTTATCCAACTCCAGTTGGTTACTTCAAGAAATAATGGCGCTGTCTAATATTTCTTTTTAGCCCTGTTCAATATTATGACCCAGAGGTTTGTTCGTTAATTTATTGTTATTCCAAGCCGTTCTATAAAAGGTATATGCTTATACGTTTCCTGATTGTGTCCATGTTATATATTTCTTTTACAGCCTTCTTTTAAATCATTTTCTTTTAATATAAAAGTCTTGTACAAGCCAAATCATTTGTTAATTTCGGTTTATCTTTTCTCATAGTTACCTTCCTGGATTCCATTTTAGTTATTCATGCAGATTTCTTTGAACTCGTTATTTTYWTTTTCATTGAGCCTCTATCTCCCTGATTAGAKTCCTATTTCACCATTTTGAAAAAATCGGTTCTTCGCCCAAAATAATGAGAATCTATATATCAACCGGACTTATAGAACAAGTAAACATTTAAAAACACACCAATTTAAATTCTACTGCATTCCAACAAGTATTATTTTCATAATTTTAACGCTTGTAATCCATTAAAAATTATTATATTTTGAGGCCACAGCACAAATGAGGCACACACAAGATTATGAGGCAGAACTTCTAAAATGAGGCAAATACAAGATTTTGAGGCAATTACATTTATAATCTGTATTTTGCATAATTTATAAAGTAAATAAACACCAAAACTGCATTTTGTGAAAAATGATTGTAATTATTGAAAAATCATAAAATTTGTATAAATTTACATATAATTGAATTGCTAGATAAAGTTATTTAGAAAATCATTACATTATAATTTTCAAAATTAAAAAACGACAAAACAAATGGGGAAATACAACTTTCCCTGCGAAAACGAAGCTCAATCTCACATTTCTTCAAAATAATAAGATTTATGGCCATTTATTTTCTAAATACTTAACAGTATGACAATAATATAATTCATAATATTAAAAATAATTAAAATAATCATATTAAACAAAAGGTGTAATTTACACAATTATTTAGGCATCAATTTCGTTGCGACAAAATGCGACTGTTTTTGGTTAAAATGTGACCGGTTTGAAGGGCTAAATTCCAATCTGCCACAAATTTTGCGAATTTGCCACAAATTATCCTGACAGCCACAAATTTTTTTTGCCACAGATTTTGAAATTGAATTTGAAAAAATTTCTCCATTTTCATTGAATTTCAATTTTCTGAGCAAAAAAAAATTTTTTTTTGTGATTTTCAAAAATTGAATTTTTGACCATGAAAAAAATTTCAAATATAAATTTCCTAATAAAAAAATTTCGGAACAAAAATTTCTTTTTGCTAAAATAGCGTTTTTATGTTCTAATTAAAAATTTTTTTGGATTTTTCKAAGGGGGTGCATCAGGTGGTTTTCAAAAAATGTCGGATCATAAAAACTCAAAATTTTGCATGAAATTTTTTTTGAAATTTATTTAGCAAATGTATTTTTGAGAGACCTACAAAAAGATACTTTCCAAAAATTTCATAGAATTTTCAATCAATTTAATATGAAAATTTTCGAAATTTAGGTTAAAATTCGCATTTTTTGAGTCCTCAAGATATCAAGTATTTTTTTGAAAATTTTCTCAAAATTGTTTTATCGTTAAGATTTCGCCTGTTAAAAGCTGTAAAAAAATTTTCAGAAAAATTGTTGTATAAAAATCATACATTTTCGTATGCGACTTTTTGAACCAAAATCAAAATTTTTGGTATAAAAAATTCGAAATTTTTTTTTGATAAAAAATTCAAAAAATCCACCAAAAATCATTTTATAACTCAAGTGGCATGTTAATTTAGTATGTATAGTGCTTAAATGTAAATTTTTATCAAAAAAAAATTTCGAATTTTTTATACCAAAAATTTTGATTTTGGTTCAAAAAGTCGCATACGAAAATGTATGATTTTTATACAACAATTTTTTCTGAAAATTCTTTTACAGCTTTTAACGGGCGAAATCTTAACGATAAAACAATTTTGAGAAAAATTTTCAAAAAAATACTTGATATCTTGAGGGCTCAAAAAAGGCGAATTTTGACCTAAATTTCGAAAATTTTCATATTAAATTGATTGAAAATTCTATGAAATTTTTGGAAAGTATCTTTTTGTAGATCTCTCAAAAATACGTTTGCTAAATAATTTTCAAAAAAAATTTCACGCAAAATTTTGAGTTTTTATGGTCCGACATTTTTTGAAAACCACCTGATGCACCCCCTTCGAAAATCCAAAAAAAATTTTTTGTTTCGAAATTTTTTTATTAGGAAATTTGTATTTGAAATTTTTTTCATGGTCAAAAATTCAATTTTTGAAAATCACAAAAAAAAATTTTTTTTTGCTCAGAAAATTGAAATTCAATGAAAATGGAGAAATTTTTTCAAATTCAATTTCAAAATCTGTGGCAAAAAAAAATTTGTGGCAGATTGAATTCCAGCCGACCTTATCAAACCGATAAAACATCACATACATTCAATTATAAGAATCCAACAATATACGGAACGAATGTACCCACTGAAGCGAACACAAACGAACGAGTATCATTCAAAGCGCACAAAGGGCAAAATAGAGTGTATTCAGCCCAGAATGGGATATAAATGAACCCCAACAGAATAAGGAGAGAATTAAAAGAAATGCCCATCATAAATGCTTGATAACTTCGTCTGAATTAATAGAAAGGAGAAAACACGAACTAAAAGATAATATACAGAGTATTAATGAGAAAATCGAACAATCCAACTCCTTAATATATTTAAACAGTTTGGCAGAGAAATTCCGTTACTTAAATGGATTTAAAGAGACTTAAGTTGATATAGAAACGGTAGAATATAACAAAGATACTATAATGTTCACGAAACCAAAAACTCAAAGAAATTACAAAGATTCTAAACCGAAAAGAAGAAAACATAGACAAAGAGATATAAATTAATTAATTATTTAAATAAAATATTAGGTATTATTCGTTATCAATAGTTTTATTGTCTAATTTAGAGAATACCCTTTTATTTTCTTATAAATTACACTATAAATTCTTAACAATTAGGGTATCTCCTTCTTTTAACACAGCCTATCCTAATCAATTACAATCAGCTTAGATACCATCTTTTATGTTCTGTTTTTTATTCGGAGGTATGGTTGTGCTTCATAAAGCAAATGGTTGAATTGCTGTTTGTGTAAATCATGGTAATGCTTTGATACGATGTGTGCATAGAGTTTCCAATTATCGGGCCCAAACAAAATTACCGGTATCGAAATTTCAAATTAATACCGGTATTATCGCGATAATTTTTCTTTGTCGTCGCTGATGCAAATTGTTGTTGAAAGACTTATCATATAACAAAAACACGTCCCGTATAATATAAATTCATATTTAATTGTTGGGTTTTAAATAACCATTTGTTTTTTAAAATATTATGAACAGTCATATTTTCTATATTGAGTATCGATGCAAAATATTGCTTACATTATAGTGGATTTTTCCGATATGACAAACCAAATGGGCAAATGGCTGGAATTCAAACTCCCGCAAATAATTAATCTTCTACTAATTTTTTGTGTTAGAATAAATTTTGTAAAATATTGATTGCTTATGGATTTTATTTATTATAATTTACTTTACCAAATGTAAAATACAAATATTAACGAATATTATTATCAAGAGATTCTGAATATATACTATTTTATAGATTATCATTTCACCATCCATAAGCAATCAATATTTTACAAAATTTATTCTAACACAAAAAATTAGTAGAAGATTAATTATTTGCGAGAGTTTGAATTCCAGCCATTTGCCCATTTGGTTTGTCATACCGGAAAATCCACTATAATGTAAGCAATATTTTGCATCGATACTCAATGTAGAAAATATGACAGTTCATAATATTAAAAAAAACAAATGGTTATTAAAAACCTACAATTAAATATGAATTTATATTATACGGGACGTGTTTTTGTTATATGATAAGTTTTTCAACAACAATTTGCATCAGCGACGACAAAGAAAAATTATCGCGATAATACCGGTATTAATTTGAAATTTCGATACCGGTAATTTTTTTTGGACCCGATAATTGGAAACTCTAGACTAAACGAGTTTCATAATGAACTTTTTAATATTGTTTAAAACGATGTATTAGTGTACTGCCCGAAAGAGCTTTTAATTTTACAGTCGAACTCACCAAATAAAATAAAAAAAGAACTGAACGAATTAGAGCTTTTCCATTCTTATTTCTTTATAAAGCCAACTATAGAACAGATTAAACGTAGCGCAGTAGGTTGGAAAACGCAGCTTACTCAGTTTATAGTCTCAACTTACATCTTAATAGTTGATTGAAATTCATTTTGCCTGAAAAAGTTGCATTTTTCCTGAAATTCTTACACTTTTCCTGATTTTTTGCCGTTTTTTAATTTTATAAATTATATTAACAAAATTTTCAAATTGAATTTATCCGCCAATTCAATTATATTTAATTTTAGATGAATTGTGATGGTTTTTCAAAAATTGCCTACAACACTTTGACAAAATCAGGTCTAGATATTTCCATTACTTTATAAATTGATACAAAAACAAACAGAAATTCCAAGAAAAAACTATATTTTCAGTTAAATAATCATCCTGCACATATATGTTACAAATAGGGCCATTATTTTCTAGTTAATCATTTAATTTAAAATTAGTTTCATGTGAACATTTTTAGAAAATGGAAGGTATTTAAAAATCAAACAGAATTATTAAACTGTTGTTTCGATGTTTATTTATCAAACTGTGTTCGGTGTTTGTTTTTCAAATAAATAATTTACAATGCTTAAAATTGACTACCTAGATCATTCAAAACATTTAAAACACTTCGATCGTGTTTTTGCTTAAAATAAGGCATTTGACATTAATAAAATAATTTTTAAAGCTAAATCTTTATTTTGTCATTTATTATGATATTTTGTTAAGATCATATATAGTTCCGACATTAGGATTCGATCATACATAATTTAATATTCAGACCACATTTGTTGATCCATTTGTTACGGATATTCCCAAAAATAAATTATTAAATAATTTGATTTTGTTATTTAATGACAATTATATGTGTAGGACAATATATACTAAATCTTGAATTTTTGATATTTGGGTCACTTAAAATATAAATGAAATGTTGTTGATTTCTTTGTTGCCAATATTCTAACATTTCTTTGGAATTAGGCATTTAAAATTTTATCGATTATTAAAAAAATCGATAAATCGATAAATTTTTTCGATATGATAAACATGATTTTTCGATAAATTCTGCTTTTTATGTGGGTGGCATTTAAAAGCTAAATTTATATAAATTTCGACATTTCGATGCAAAATATTAAAAATTTCGTTCATAACACTAAAATCTTATCATAATACTCCAGTTTATTGTAGATTAGCTGAATTATGCTCTTGATAATCAATTACAGCAAAATATATTTCGAAATAATAGTAAAACTCGCATATTGATTTTCGATATATCGATTATCGAAAATATCGAATTATCGAAAAATCCACTATTATTTCAATAATCGATAATGTCGAGATCGATAATTTAAATTTCTATTTGGAATTTTCCTAAACTTTATTGGTTTGCTTTCATTTATATTTCTAACTAGAATAGAATATGATCTGGAATATGTATTCATTCAATAGTCGTATTTTAAGGTTCTAAATGTTAAACATTTTTAGTAACAGTTCTAACTTTGGCCAATGTCTTTGGTAATATTAATAAAACAACCCATTTAATCTCGAAAATGTGTTGTTAATACACTTGATTCAAATAATCCAATATGTATATAATATAATTATAACAATAACTTAGTTTAGCCAGGATATCCATCTCTTATGTTCACATGATATTGTATTATTTATACAAATTACAAAATAGGTGAAATTATTGGGTAGTTTTAGCTATATTATAGATTGTAACTTAAAATTTTATGTTCAACATCTGGATCCCATGGAATATTATTTATTTTTTATCCTAATAGCTACTATTGTATCGTTCCTTAATAATACCCGTTATATTTTATAAAAACCAACATGATTAACCAGAACTATTCGCTAATTATAAATACCTATTACATACTAAAACCCGGGTTTGTTTGTACCTATTATGCCTATTGTAGGTAACAGAAACTGGTTACTCTAGTAATAAGGTTGATCTGGAAAGAAATCCAAGATCTTTGGAAAAGCCACGAGGAGCGTGATGAAATTGCCTATCAGAGGTGGTTGCAAGAACACCCTGAAGAGATACAGAAAGCCCTTCAGAAAGCGGCAGCTCGTCGAGAAAGGGAGAAAATGGAGAAAGAAGCCCAAACTCCGACAACAGCAAAAGCAACAGAGCAGAACGAACATGATAAACAAAAAGTAAGTCTCCCAATAACCAGTAGGGTACATGAGGAGCAAGATACAAAAGACGCTGAAAAACAAAGTCTCCCAATCACCAACACGGTTCAAGAGGAGCAAGATATAAAAGGTCTGAAAAAAGTAAGTCTCCCAATAACAAACACATTACAAGAGGAGCAAGAAATACAAAAAGAACCAAAGATATTGGTCACAGAAACAAAAAAGACCAAGGGAAACACAAAGTTGCCAATTGATAAAGGCATTAAACCAGAAAGTCTCCCAGAAACTATAGTAGTATCTGAGGAGCAAGAAACAAAAGAAAAAGCAATGAGTTCCGTAGGAAAAAGGGCAATCCAAGCTACAGAAGATAACATTAACCCTGAAAACTGCAGCGGTAAACAAAAATGGAAATAATAGGGAATGCAGTAGTAGGTTTGATATTCAAACAGCCTGACAGTTTTTGACCGGAGGTCGGAGAACCCCGGGTTGATGGGCGAGGTTGGTTTGAAGATTTTCCGAGTATTTATGACCGCGAATAATTACGATGGTTTTCCTCAGGATAGAACAATAGCTATTTTGAAGCTTTGTCTAGGTACTGAAGGAAATAAACTAGTAAGAAGTTTCGCGGGTCCATTATTGTCTATTGAAGATATAAACAGGGCCATGGACAATTATTATTACAAAAAAGAAACCGCAACCATTAAAAGGTGCGAGTTTATAAACCGGATTCAAAGCAATGGGGAATCCGTAGAAAACTTTATAAAAGCGTTACA
>JASNJN010002281.1:0-13446 GCA_030180075.1 Mikrocytos mackini
GGGCCTTTACACTTTTAGTAAGTGGAGAAGTAGTCTTTGCTCTTCTGTATCGTGAGAATCTTTCTGCTTCAGTGTTCTCTACGACTACGGCTTTTTTGAATCCTTTGTAATTGGTTTGAACTCTAAGCCTGTGTAGCTTATCTTTGAGCAACTCTACCCTTAGGGCGGCCTGCTTGCTGTTTTTGACTTTGTATTGGATCTTAACTGCTTTCGCCTTTTCCTGAGACATTTTCATGTCCCTCAGCGAGGTCAGCTTATTGATGGCCTTTTTTATACCGTCCAGCTTGCTGGGCCTACCCTTTAGGTTAGATTCCCTTATGTCTTCGCCATGGTTGTAAGCCACGTAGCATAGGGCACTAAGGTGGGTTAGGTCCATGGTTTCCCTTTTCTCTCGAAGGATCTCGGTTAGTTCCTTGTCGATATGTTTGGGAATCCCTATTCTGGGTCGGATCATCGGTCGCACTTTGTGGCCGTTGGATTCCTCCAGCCTGAAGAGCTCGATGGTTTTGTCCCAGAGACCAGGTTCAGGTGCATTGTTATCAGGTCTGGTTTGACTAGAGTGCCCTTTGTTTGTTCCCCGTCCCTTTATAACTGCAGGTGCTGTTATATTTGTTGGGTTCTCGGGAGTCCCACAATGGTTTGCTTGTCGGGCAACGTTGTTGCCCGGCATGTTTATACCGACTGTTGGTAGCATTGGGATGCAGAGACTGTGATGTGTGTGTGGCTCTTGGTTTGTGCCCTCGTGGGCTTTTCCTTTGTCATCCACACATCTGGTTTGCCTTTCGTTTTGAGGGGTTGTTAGATTACCTGGGTTATAATGGTTGGATTCGTTGGTGTGTTCAGATGGGCACTCCATCTCCAGTTCCATTTCACTTTGGGGTTCTATTTCTAGATCCCTTAGGTTATCGTTAGTTAAATAATAATTATTAAATTGATAATCAATATTGTAATCACCTTCATAATTAATATTATAATTATTTATCTCAAGCCCGTTAGTTATGGCAAGTGACATGTCTCTTGGGTCTATGCTGTATTTTATTTCTTCTCCTCTTTCTTGTCGAGGAGAGTTACAAGCATTTCGACCGCTTTCGTTAGTGCTTGCAGGGCTAAGTGTTCCGCCCTCTGCTCTACGAGCATCTTTGCTACTGTTGTTTCCAACTTTTGCATTCAACTCTTTTGAATAAAATACATTTATCTCTTGGAATTTCTTCTCATTTGGAGTGCTGACAATGCTCTCTTTCATCTTTTCCAACGTTCCCTTTTCCCTTATTTTGGCCCCTTTTAGTGCTTCTTTGACTTTCCCGATTCCATCGAGTAAGTTCACACTCTTTGTCAGGGGCTATTTAGGTTCCTCCTTCATTGTTCTTACCTCCATCTTTTTTGGGAGAACTATTTTCATTTTCTTTATGGGGGCCATGATGTCCCTTCTTCCCCTTTTCGCTGGAGGGAGTGGAAATGAGATGTACTTTGCGATGTCCTCACCTTTTTCATAATGTTCCGATATTGTCCTCTTTGTGAAGACTGGAACTAGGTGCCAGGCATCTGCTTTGGATAGTGCATCCACAGTTTTGAATGCTTTTCTCTTCCACCAGTACAAAGATTTGTCATCTTTGGGCATTGATAAAGGATTCTCCTTTTGCCTCCTGATTTCTTTGTACCAGTTTTCCATGAAATCAATTATGGTTTTACCCTTTATTGTCCCATGAAGCTTTCTGACTGTTTTCGAGTGAAAAAGTCCCAACATTATTCTGATTAGAAGATGTGGTACTTCTTGGGCTAATAATTTGGCCATCCATTCGTATGTCGGCAGGTGTAGACATTTCATTTTGGATGGATAGTCCAATAGCCCAAGTACTCGGTCAATCGCTGAGGACGGGATCTCTGCTTGTTCCCCGGTTTCCTTGACAAGTTTTCGTACCAAAGACTTTGCTTCGGAGCGTTTCAAACTTGCTATGGTTAGCCAGTTCGTTGCAGTTCCCATGATTGCACGGACTATTATGAGATCCATTGCTCTAGTTTCGTCCTTTGACGACTCTGTGAGTAACTTCTCTACTTCGTCCTGGTATTCAGCTCTTGCGTTCGCCGACGGGACATCCTGTGCGATTGCTGGGGCATTTGCCTCTTCGTCCTGCTTTTGGCCTTCGCTCGTGTGTGCGAATTGTCCTGTTTGCACGGACTCGGCCGCCTCCAGCTTCCTCATCTCTTCCTCAAATTGTTTTTCTTGTTCCTGTGGGGAGCTAGCTCTATCCCCTTGTAAAGTAGACGCCTTTATTTGTTTTCCTGCCGTCTTGGGGGTCTGTATGACTTCCTCGCCCCTGTTGGCCATTTCTTGACTCTCTTGTTGTGAGTCTGTTGTTATTTCCTTTGGAGAACCCTTATTCTGGGGCTCTTCTTTCTTTGTAGTCTCTGAATCTTTCTTGTTGGAAGTAGGAAGGGGAGTCGTTGGTATCTGGTCCTGAGGTTCCTGTGTAGCTGCTGGGGATTGTTCCCCTGCAGTTTTAGGTGCCTCTTGGACATTCTTTTTCTCTGTGGTTGTCTTTTTAGGCATCCTTGTTTTTTCTGAAATTTTAAATTTTGGTTTTGAAAAATTTGCAAGATTTTCGACTTTGTCTTTGACGCTGTCTGAGTTGCTAGTTTTTACGGCATTGTCAGCACTTTCAGTTTTGGTAGTGCTGTTGCACTTCAGAGAAGTTTTGTCGGTCCATTTGGTTATAAGAGCTAATTTGGGTTTAAACCTGTTAAACCCCTTCTTATTGACCTTTTTGGGTTTAGGACTGGGAACAGGCACAACAAGTCCGTCTCTATTAGTGACGAACCTTTTGCGTTTAAATTGGTTACACGGTTGGATTTGTGCGTTTATTCCGGGCGACCCTTCGCTTTGGCGGCTGTTGGCCGCGGCTTTATCCGCCCTTTCGGGTACCCTGTCAGCATTGCTCCTTTGGATTGGCACTTCGGGCTTCGCATTCGTAGCCTTGACCATTTCCATAGGTGCTGCCTCAACACTTCCCAAAAAACACAGGAATTTTTTCGACATTTTATTTTGCTTAAAATCGTCCGAAAAAAATATATGTTGTTTCTCGTCATATTTTAACGTAAATGGCTAGTTGAAAAAAATAAATTTTTATTTTCCCGAAATATTTTTAAATTTTACGTTTTTGCACCAAAAATTCACAACTTCAGAACAAAAAATGTCAAGAAAACCTTTGTAATTTTGAAAATAAATACTATTTTGCAATGAATGAGTTTAAAATCTATAGATAGGGATATATTAACATCTAAAATAAACCAAATAAAATTTTTATAAAAATGTTAATTCCTGTGTTTTTTGTAAAATTGCCCCAACCCCTCCCCTTGCAGCCGCCGTTTTAGGCTTGTTTGGGGTAGGAGACATTGACGTAGAGCTTGGTACATCTTTATGCCCCTTTTCCCTGTCCTGCAAGGTCTCACCTTGTGTGTTGGAGGGTATGAGATTTTTTAAAAAATTTAACATTTTTTTATAAGTAAGTTGATTATCTATAATAATATTTATTTATTCGATCCGTTTAAGTTTTCGTTTAAAATTAATCTTTTTTTTAATGTTTTGAGTTTTATATTTCCGCGTTTCCAATGTGATAAATATTTTGCTCTGCTAAATAGACGTTCAACTTGATTGTTGCTAAACATAAATGTTTTAATCTGAGTGTAATAAAACATTAATGTAGGGAATCTTTTGCTATTAATTGCCCATAAATGTTCAGTGCTTTTGTATTTCTGAGTGACTCGTATCCGCCTGTATTCGTCTAGCTCGCTGTTTACGTTGTTGGGTGATAAAGAAATATTGGGTTGAAATGCGTTATCTACTGTTCTTGATGTGTTCGTGGCATTTTCAAAATCACTAGAAAAGTAATCAATATCATCAGGGTCAAAATCAAGAATATCCCCGTGTCTAGATGATTTCTCATGTTTGATTGTATCGTTAATAGAGAGAGGGATCTGATCATGAGATTGGTGGGCATCTACTGCAAAAAACTCATCGTTGGGTGATTCTGGCCCATTATAAGAAATTGGCAAAAGTATTATGCACGATAGAACATCCTCGTTTGTGATTAAAGATATGTCTGTTTTTTGGGATAGAAACATAGAAAGTTCAGTAAACAGAGCAATTTCTTTTGCATTCAAAATCTTCTCTACTTCTTCTGTGATGCAACCACATATCTGAACATAAGTATGGTTTTGTTGTGAGTTGTATTCCTGCTCTAGACCAATGATGACAGCCTTGAACTCTCCAATGTCAACCAAGAAGTCGCCCAGAAAATAATCTTGACTTTCTAACTTCTTAGTAATATTGTATAGTTCTTTAAGTATAGGTGTGATAAAAAGGAATATCTTCATGTCTTCCGATTTTAGAATGCTTTCACTCCCTTCGTCTTCTTTAAGTTGTTTCAAATACTTCAGAATTGTTTTGAACTTTGATTTAAAATCTGAAAACATAAGATAAATAGAATTCCAGCGCACTTGACATGGAAGTTTTATAGAATTAACGTTTGAATCTTTACTCTTGCGCAGTATTTTTATTATCACAACAGTTTTATCCAAGATTATTGCTAATTCTTTGTATTTTTTGAATATTTTATTGATTATTAGCTGTAATTTATGGCAAACACATCCGAAATGGTTTATAATCTTGTCGCCAAATATAGGGTAGATGTCATCATTGGTAACCACAAAGTTTTCAACAGATGCGTCGACTTCTATATTGCCAAAATCGTCTTCTTCGTCAGTGTCAATATTCAAATTTAAAATTTGATTTAACTTTTTCACACTAGATATCATATTACGTGCATTGTCAGTACATATACTAACGATGTTATTTTTGTTTATTTGATATTTGTCGATTGTCCCCAATACTTTTGTTTTTATCTCTTCCGCTGTATGATTATCTATAGTTAAAAAAATCAAAAGTTCTATTAACAATACTTAAGAAACAGAAACGTAAGGAGCCTATAACTATTGTGAATAATAATAGTATGAAACATCAATTTTGCTTATGTAAATCATTCTTTGTTGTAGCTAGATCTTAGAATTCTTATATTCTTAATGTGATTATACGTTCTTTGTATTTATATTACACCAAAATTCTAAGTTAACATTAAAATCTATTCTTGTAATGCATCGGCTCGTTATAGCGGTTCGTGTGCACAGGGTTTCTCAGCTAGAAGATAAACAAATATTTTTTCAAAGTTAAATAAAACAGATAGACAAGAACATATGGTCATAGCTTTATTGAAAGACCAAAGCGTCACATCATCTAACTTTAGATGGGTATCTTACAGAGACAAAGTGTGCAGCTTCATTATGATTGGATATTGACTAGAAGAGATCGAAAACTTTAGTTTTCGATAGAGCAAAGGTGGGGGTTTGGGGGAGGGATGCTGCGCTCCCTCCCCAAAAAAAACAGACAAGAAGAGAAATATATTACACAATTTCTTAAATATAAATGAAATTTTAGTTTATATTGAAAACAAAATGAAATATATTTTGTAATAGACATGTCTTAGAAAACTTTATAAAGAGAAGATATGTCAAATTGTGAAATATTATGAATCCTGAATAAATTAATTGGTATATTTTGTTTGGTTAAAAAATATGATTCATTATTGATTATAAGTACGAAAGAATTTACAAATATTTATAATTACACTTGGCGTTTTGATTATTCAAAAAAGGCATTTACCCTGTTTGTATTTTTTACAGTCCTTGCAATAAATCAAGAGAATATTTAACCTTATTTATAGAGTACGGTTTTTAATTAAGAGAATTTTGAATATGTATAAATATAAAATAAACCACTATTAAAATAAATCCATGTCTTAATTTACAACAAATAAAACCCAAAAATGAAGCGCGTATTACATTTATTATTTACTACATTCCCTTAATCAATTACATTATTTATTAATTTATTTCCTTGTTTTCGTTATTTTCCTCTAGTCTCTTAATTTATCACCAAACTCTATATTACAAATAATAAAATAAAATAAATTGAATATAACATTTAGATTTAATATTAAATTATACTATCCCATTCATATAACCCTTGAAATCGCTTAGCTAATGAGTAGAAATTGGATATATGAATGTTCGTTTTGGAAAATCACATTTTTGCTATTCATTTTCAGGGTATTTTAAAATGGAGAAAATTTCAATGAATACTCGCATATTCGTTGAGATTTGTGATGTAAACTATTGCATTGCGGAGGGGAATTATAAAATTTTGTATTGGGGTTAGTGATTGATAAGGATCGGCTTATACAGTAAACATTGAAGGATTGGTCGATTTTGTCCAAATGTACGAATAATCGACTAAAGTTATAGTGACTAAAGCGGTTGAAATACAACAAAATCCAATTTCTAACATATAAACCATTTCAGGTTTATTTCTATAATCACATGCGAAATAATATTTCGTGAAACTTCAGTTCTATTCCATTTAAAAATTTCTTGGGTTATTGTGTGTTTTCCTGGTAAAATCTAGTACTATTGGTTAATATAGCTATTACTATCTCTTATATTACAATCGTATTGAATAAGTATAATATTCTCTATATTYTMTWWATTTTATTAATTTTGATTGATTGTGCTATATAATTACTTAATGGTAATAAATTATTTAAAACGACTGCATATGTTATATGATGTAAAATAGTTCGTTAATCTAGAGTTTTCAATCAATCGATATAGAGTATGTAAAGTCTGGAATCACAAGTAAAAATAACACAACTTAAAATTTTTCTTTTTGTAAGCTTCAATATATATATATATATGAGAATTTGGGAATTTTAGAACTTCTTGCACGAACTCGCACAACGGGTGGGCGGTTTTACATTTTAAATCGTTTTGTTTTCGTTTAAAACAATCAAATTTTTTATTTTACAAAGAAATTTCACATATAAAAAAAGTTTAAAATATTCAATCTAAAACTAGTGTCGCCCTAATTACGCAGTAGTAATTACACATATTAAATCTGCCGAAAACAAATGAAATTACTCTTGAAATTTACCTTATATTTAAAATTTTATTGCTAAAATTTGATAATAAATAAATTTTAAATTATGAAAATCTTTATTTTACAGAATTAAACTAAATTACAATAGATTTTTTTATCATCAACAAATTTTTAAGAAGAAAATCGTGTTGTTACAAGCTTTTTTTAATAAAATAATTGTTTTAAAGGGATTTTTTAAAATAAAAAATTAGAAGATATGTAATTTTTTAGAATACAATAAATTGCGATTTACATTTTCTTATAATATGGATGAATTTTTGTTAAAATTTTTAAAACGTTATTTTTATGTAATTGTTAAAGTTTAAAATTTCAATTTTATAAAATATAAAGCTTCAAAAATCAATTTAGACATCAGAATCATTGAATACACTATTAATACATATTTTAGAAAAAAATGACGTAGTTCAGTTTAGATTTAAGACTTTTTTAATATTTACTTTTATTATTTTAGTTTTTATTTGTTTTTACGCCATTAGAATGCTTGTCAGCCCTTCTTTGTGCTTTGTGTATATGCCCCTGTGTTCCCAGTTTACAGGGGCAAACGGCTGGCCTTACAGTGACGTCTTCCGCTTCTCCTAGTCGGGAATAGTGAGTTGTGAAGAAAATAGGAGCTGCCCAGACCTCAAGTATTAAGGACAATGTTGGAAATCCCTTTGCGCACCCCCAGGTCATTATAGCACAAGTGCTACTCCCTGGTGGTTTGTATCGGGAATTTCCAATTTTTTAAAAGTTAAATTTTCAAAACTAAAGTTCTTGTTTACGACCAGGGATGAGGTTTATACAGATAGAATTCAACGGGTTTGTATATTATGCGTTAATATCACGTTTATAAGTTTAGATTCTCGATTTTAATGAATTTAAAAAATTTGCATTTTGGTCAAATTTAAATTTTGGTCGCAACTTGTACATAATAGAATACAATGTTACCACTATGTAGGATGCTATTTCAATGTTTTAAAATTCATATATTCTTTTTGAAACATATTATGTGGTATTTAAGGAAATATTTTTAAATGAACTTGCCAATAACCCTTAAAAACCGACCAAACTTAGAGCGACTAAAGCTACAAAACGACCAATCCATCAATGTTTACTGTAAACATAAAAAATTTCCAATTTTTGTCAAAATTCATTTATCTTCAAGATTTTGTCATTATTAAACCATTAAAAATGATTCAGAAAAAATCGGTTTTGAATGGTGTATTTTGGAGGGGTACATTTTGAACATAAATAAAAAATTTCAGGAACTAATACAAAAATTTTTTATTAAGCCGTAAAAATGTCATTTTGAGCATAGAAAATTTTAAAATAAAATTTTTTTATTAGGAAATTTATACAGTCAAATCCGCTTATAACAAAAAACTTCGTTATATCCGATCAAAAATTCAGTTATGACAAATTAAAGGGTTTGTTAGGGAAATTATTGATACCAACCAAGAATATATACGTTTTGTATGTATTTCCATAATTTTTGTATTTTGGGAATATTTCAGAGGTCGCAAAATTCAATTTCCATATTCGTTAAAATTATTTAAAATTCGTTAAAATTCAACTACCCCCGTTATAAGGGCACGAGTGCCCACAGCCATAAAAATGTTTCACAATCAAAAATTTTAAACTTTTATTTATTTTCGAAAAAAATAAAAGTAGCTAGAAAGTTAATTTTAGTATTTAGAATAAATTATTTTTACCAAGATATTGTTGTTATCGTTCCATCGATCAACATTAACATTATTTTGGAATTTCAATAAATTTGTGTTTTATCATAAACTATCCTGTCTATAATACATTTTTTCTATATATAATATCTCTCGCGTATTTATTTATAATTTTAAAATAATTTTGTGGTGATTAATATGATTTTTGCGATTTTGAAAAAAAAATTGTGGCTGTGGGCATTTTTTGTGGCTGTGAAGAATGGTGCCCGTTATAAGCGATAATTTGTAATATCATTAAAAAATTATAGAGCAAAATGGGCCATTTTTGCGACTTCGTTATATCCGGAGTTGACTGTATTTGAAATTTTTTTAAATAGGTCAAAAAAAAATTTGAATGATCATTCTAAAAAATATGGTTTTGAGTGAAAATAAAATACAACATTTTCGTCAAAAACTACTTGGCAAATAAAACTTGTTATAAATTAATTTTTTGGGCAAAGAATAATTATAGCCATTAATACATGTTAAACTTTTAAAACTGAAAAAATTTGGGGCTGCGGGGAAATTTTGGGGTTGAAATTGCTTTATAAAATTTGGGGCTGATATAGACTCAGACCCCGTGAGCGAAGAGCTTATTGGAGAAAGTGCTGGCTTCTTATAATATGAACAGACATATTCGGATCCTTTTTCCACTTTTGGTCGCTGATTCCATATATCTGTTCATATGCCATTGGGCACTCCTCATACGTCTGGAGTCGGTCGAATACCTGCATACAGAGATAGCTTCAAAATAGTCATCTTCCCCAAAGTTCGGGAGGTTGAAGCCTCCTCTCTCTATCGGGGAGTGCATTCTCCCTGTCAAAAGGCCGTATGGAACCCTGCCGCTTTCCCACAACTGCTTTCTAGCGAATCTGGTGAGTCCCCGGAGGTCAGCAATCCGCCATTCCATTACTTGGGAGATGTATCTTACCAGGGGGATACGTAGAACCTCATCATCTTGCTGATATTTTTAATTGTCAGCCTTGATTTGACGATTCTACGTATCCTCTTCCTGCCTCGTTCAGGATATCTTCTCTTGTAGTGTTCGCATTTACCCAGGTTTGTTTTATTCCTAGGTATTTGTATTGCCTATACGACTCCTCGTTTATGAGGGGAAACTTTTTAAATTAAACACCCAATGATAATACAACCGATTGAGAATCATGGAAATGACCACTTGGGACAAATTAAAACTATATTTATATATAATGAATTTTTTCCACTAATTTTGTTGATGATATGAGTTATTAAAAATGTTGCACAGTTTTTTTAATTAAAATTTAGGGTTAAATAGTTTTGTGTTAAATAATGACATTTTTGTGCTAAATTTTAATACTTTTTGTGTTTAAAAATGTAACATTATTGTACGAAATTTACAATTTGTGTTTTTTTTAATATTAATTGTGTGCAAAAATACAAATATTGTGTTTAAAAATCAAAAATTTTTTGACTGAATTTTTAACAGTATTATTTTAAATTCAAAAGAATCTTTATGGGGTTTTATGGATAAATGTGAAATTACATTTTGGCTATTTTCTAGCGCAAAAATTTCGAAATTTAATACGGTTTTCAATTTTGTGTCCAAATTTTAATTTTTGTACACAAATCCTAAAAATAGGAACAATTTCCAATTTTACCTTTGGGCGGCCCATTTTCTACACCAATAACTAAAATTAATATTGCTTATTTTTAGCTCAAAATGACATATTTTGTTTCCCAGGAGATATTAAACAGTGTTGATTTTTCTGATAATATTTTAATACAGTAAACTTGCGATATTGCGATAATCGTTATAAATGRRAAAATMAAAATATGTCATTTTGAGCTAAAAATAAGCAATATTAATTTTAGTTATTGGTGTAGAAAATGGGCCGCCCAAAGGTAAAATTGGAAATTGTTCCTATTTTTAGGATTTGTGTACAAAAATTAAAATTTGGACACAAAATTGAAAACCGTATTAAATTTCGAAATTTTTGCGCTAGAAAATAGCCAAAATGTAATTTCACATTTATCCATAAAACCCCATAAAGATTCTTTTGAATTTAAAATAATACTGTTAAAAATTCAGTCAAAAAAATTTTGATTTTTAAACACAATATTTGTATTTTTGCACACAATTAATATTAAAAAAAACACAAATTGTAAATTTCGTACAATAATGTTACATTTTTAAACACAAAAAGTATTAAAATTTAGCACAAAAATGTCATTATTTAACACAAAACTATTTAACCCTAAATTTTAATTAAAAAAACTGTGCAACATTTTTAATAACTCATATCATCAACAAAATTAGTGGAAAAAATTCATTATATATAAATATAGTTTTAATTTGTCCCAAGTGGTCATTTCCATGATTCTCAATCGGTTGTATTATCATTGGGTGTTTAATTTAACTATTTAACTGTTATTTTTCTTTTCCAGAAGTCACCAAACATATATTGTCATTAGTAGGAGTTAAATCATATTTTGGATCATGTTCATCGTCTGTCGTATCTGTGTATAAAAAATGTTGTTACGAATTGGGTTCATGTTCTCTGTGTTCATTAGAAGAAACTTTTTAAAGTTTACAGTCATTCTTAAGCCGGATATCACAGCAAACTATCTTGTAAACTACAGTGTCAATATGGCTATACTTCGGTTTCATGTAGCATATTAAATTACCCATTATAAAGCCTTCTCATTTATAACTACCGTACATATCAACTCCCAGCTCATATATCCATCCCACATCGATTTCGGTTGCTATATTAATGTATGTATTCTTTCCAACAATTAGATCGTTGTATACCAAAGCCTTGGTATCATGCCGTAAGTTGTACAATGAACTAGTTGGGTGTAACTTTGCCTCAATAAGTGATCTTAAGTTCTCAAATATACCAATCTTTTTGGCTATCGAAAGAGTGTGAAGACTTCCTGAACAAACTATCTTCCTTAAAGTCTCATTTCTTTTATTTCCAAGTACTTGTTTGTTTATATAAAGCTTATTCTTTACACTATTTGTAACTTGTTTGTATATATCTGTCGCTCTTTCTAATGCTTTCTTATTTACACAAATGTCATTGCAGAATCTTTCCTGATCTGTTGTTTTTAAATATCCGTCTAATATGTTTAAAAGTGTAATGTGATCAGAGTTTGGACATCTGTAACTCTCTAATTTCATTTCTGCTTCTTCACAAAGTTGTTCTCTTAAAAAGACATTGTTATTCACACTTATCATAGAACATATTCCTATAGTATCATTAACTAGTCCATATTTAGCACTGTATACAATCATTCGTCCTAAATTAGGGTCAAACGGAATTTCGTTTATAATGGCACCTTCTTTTGTTAAGTGCCCTTCGTTGTCAAGTGCCCTAAGAGTATGCAATCTATACAAAGCTTCATAAATAAGTTCTTTTTCAATATTGTTTATTAAATCAAAGTCGCTAAAGCTTTCTATTCCAAGTCCAAGTACTTTCAAAATCACACTGTTAAGATTACTTCTCAAAATCTCAGGCATTAGGTTGTTCTCCATATTCCTGTATATCTTTTCATCGTACATTCTGAAACAATGTCCATGTTCCAGTCTTCCTGCTCTCCCTGCCCTTTGAATGGCTGATTGTTTACTAATAGGAGTTGTTCTCAGAACATCTACACCAAGTTTAGGAATGAATTGTTTTACTTTTACAAATCCACAGTCTATAACAAACTTTATGCCAGGTACAGTTAGTGATGTTTCTGCAATATTAGTAGTAATTACACATTTTCTTGCTTTAAATGATTCGAATACAAGCTTCTGTTTGTATGGTGCTAGAATGGAATATAAAGGAAGTAATACTAATGGCTCATATTCATTTGCTTTTACTGTATTAAAACAAAGTTGGCACAGTGCTTCTATTTCTTCCGCCCCAGGCATAAGTACAAGAATGTCCCCTTTTTCTTTTGAAACGTGTAAACTCATTATCTTCTTATATATTTCTTCTAAGTAGTCAGGAAGTTTATTAGATAACACGTTCTGGTAGTTTACAGTTACTTCGTATAAGTTTCCCGGAATATCAAGTATAGGCGGCTTATTAAAGAAGGTAGAAAAAGATTCTGTGTCAAGAGTTGCTGAAGAAATTATTATTCTTATGTCTTTTCTTGTTCTAATTAAACGTTTTAACATTCCAAGTATTAAATCTGTGTTCAAGGTGCGCTCATGTGCTTCGTCTATCATAATATGTGAGTAATTAGAAAGTTGTTTGTCTCCCATAAGTTCTTTTAAAAGTATTCCTTCTGTGACGTATTTAATATTTGTTGAGCTGGAAGTTTTA
Organism: Mikrocytos mackini; assembly: GCA_030180075.1. Lineage (NCBI taxonomy): Eukaryota > Endomyxa > Ascetosporea > Mikrocytida > Mikrocytiidae > Mikrocytos > Mikrocytos mackini. Next base: position 13,038 of record JASNJN010002281.1, read on the forward strand.
TTGACAAATCTTACTGTATAGCCAACTTCAGTTCCTAAGATAACTTTTCTTTGATAGGATACAAACTCAGCTATAGAAATTGCTGCTACTCTTCTTGGCTGCGTGCATATTATTGTCCCATTAAACATATCTTTAACAATTTGAGGGATAATTGTTGTCTTTCCTGAACCAGTTTGTCCTCTTATGATTATAACTTGATTCTTTATTAAGTGACTGACTATTTGTTTCTTCATTTTAAATATTGGAAGTTCTTCACTTGTTGGTTTCTTTAGATTATCTTTATTGTTTTTATTTATGCAGCGRTTWTKWATAGCTCTTCCAAAAGAGGTAGTGAAATTTTTTCTATGTTATCCTTGTTTTTTGCCATTTTACAAAATACAGTGTAAAATATTACAAACTCATTTCTGGG